>CAJNIZ010045961.1:12237-26764 GCA_905231905.1 Symbiodinium pilosum
GGCGGGGTCGGGATTCGTTTCAGAGTCTGATTTCGGCTGCATTTTCAATAATCCCAAGGATTCTACGCTGGCTGCCTCTATCTGAGCACTTTGCGTTCTCAACGTCCCAGGGTAGAGCAATGAGATGTTATTTGGGCTCGTAGCAGTTTTTGCCATAGTCTGGTGCTGAGATACCACTGCATTGCGCATGTTGCTTTGCTAAGAGAGACAGGAATCATACACTCAAATTACTGGGTTGCTGTGAAGGAACCTAAAATCCCTACTATAGTAAGGAAACCTTTTTCTTCACTATGTACCCATCTCAGGGTAGCCCTAAACCCTTTATACCCTTCTTAGGGTAACTTAATTTAAGTGCCGTAACAGCAACCCGTAACCCAGTTAGCTGCGGCTAAACCCTAAACCCTAAACCCTACCCCCAATTCTTTGTTTGGGGCTTAGGGCGTTACATTATCTCACGGGTTACATCGTTGTAGAAGTATAGTATCTTGTACTCAAAAATCTACTTGAAACGGCCCTAATTACCCTACAGCCCCTACAAAACCTTATGTCGACCCAGTGTCCCTTTTCTTAGCCATGTTCTGCACACCGAACCTCAACCCTACACCATGGCAGCACCTAAACCCTACTTGGAGGTCCGTTGTACTTATAACCTACTTAGTAACTGTAGTTATAACCCAATTATACAAGTCTCATAACTACAGGTACCCTAGAGATAATTGGGTTATACCTACAGTTACTAAGTAGGTTATAAGTACTTCGGACCTCCAAGTAAACCCAAAACCCGCACTCAGATCCTGAACCAGCCCTCTCTGCTCTACATCGCAAAGCCTGAACCATGGGAATCCTAAGCCTTATACTAAGCTCCAAGCTGTAATCCTTCAACTTTACGGTATTCTAACCCTGAGGGTCCAAGGACCCAAATAATAGGGTTGTAGGGCCCAAATACTATAATATTAATGGTATTTAGGCCCTAAAACCCTATTATTTGGGTCCTTGGACCCTCATGGTAATGAACCCTTCCCCCGGATATAAAGCACCCCCCACCACCCAACTAATACCGGCAAGTTGGAAGGTCTATAGTCCCCCTTAAGTATGGGCTATATGGGGACCTCATTATAACATACCCAAAGCCATATTGTATCTACTGAAAGGGGGACTGATATCAGGGAGGTGGGTTCTGAATGTTCGGCGGATCAATGAACAAGGTCCTTAAGCCTTCAATCCCAAGCCCTAACTTAGGATTGAAGGAAGTTGTTTTTTCTTTTTTTTACCGGCGGTCTTTGGTGAGTGTATATATTTGATGTCCAACCTAGGGGCCTTAGACAAACACCATGGTTCTTAAATCCTCAGCCCTGAATCCTAAACCCTAAGGGTTAGGCTTAGACAGGCCTTGCGTTGACTGCGCAATGATGCGTCCCAGTAGCTTCTCACTTCGTGGCTGCTGGCTCTTCCATGTGCTTCTTGGCTTACAGTGGGGCTTAGGGTTTCCACGGAGTTTGGAGTTTAGGGCTTGGTGTTGAGGGTTTATGGATTATGGAATGTGCGGTGTCGATTTTTTAACGGTTTAGGGTTTCAGTGAGGGTGTCAGGGTGTTGGGTTTGAGGTTTTCGTGGTTTCAGGGTTTGAGGGTTTAGGGTGTAGGAATGCAGGGATTTTAGGGCTTATTGTGTTTCAGGAACCTGGGCTTGGAGTGTAGCGGCCTTCCCGTCCCCCCAAACAGATATGGAAGCCTAAAAAGGACCTTACAAGGACCCTAAACCCTGAACCCTAGCTGTGCATTTGGAGGGCTTATGTTGCTGTAGGGGTCTACCTTGTGCACTTGTATGAGTATAGGTTTGAGGTTAGGGTTCGGATGTTGGGTTGGGTTATGTTCTGCTTTGGTGTACGGAATGGAGGGCTCAGGGAGTCTGATTTGCAGGTAAATCTTGCAAAAGAGGGCCAAGCTGACCACTCGGGATGTTCACAATATAACTGTCATTGAACAGGGCTCTCATCCAGAGGCTATTAGAAGTCCTGTTGCCCTTTATGGTGACTGTCACTGTAAGGTGAATGACCTAACCTATCATGAGATGATTTCATTGAGAATGGGCCTTTATGGGGGCCTAAGCCAAAATTTGAAGCCACTTTGACATTGCTAGAAAGAATTCTTCGCAAAAGCAACATTTCTTGGTAACCCCCAGGTAACTTTAAACCCTACAGAGAAGTCTTTGTGGGGTCCGTGGGGTGGGCTTCGGTGAAGCAGGTCTCATGACCAAATGAGGATTTGAGTTTCGGATTTGGAATTGCTTAGAGTGATTAACCGGCGTACCTAAAAACATTATGTTTTTTGTTGCCTAATTTGTTTGCATGTTTTACCCTTTTTTGGTAGGTGTCTAGGGTTTCTCTGTTCCCGGTTCGCCAAAACACCTGGTTTCAAGGTTCCTCTAATTAGTTTACATTGCAAGTCTCAGGCGAGCTTGCATGTAATGAAATAAAAGTTACATTAAGCCCCCTTCATCCTTTACCCGCTCTAGCCTGTGAGTACGGCAAGGCTGCTGATTGCGGGATCAGAGGCGAAACAAATGATGCAGCGTTCCGAGGCCGGATGCACATTGAGGGTTTAGAGGTTGACTGTTGAGGGTTCAGAATGTAATGTAGACCTATGATTATAAACCCTTTTTTACTTTTCTAAATATTAGGATCAGTATTTTAATCCCTATTAAGGGGAGGGGGTTTGTGAATCAGGGGTCTGGGTTAGGGAGTTCAGGGGTTGAGCTGTCAACAGACCTGTGCGCAGGGTGTGGGGTCTAGGGACTATCTCGACATCAGGATCGATCCAGAACATGAAGGACTCAGGTCATAAATGATGGACGAAGGTATGCTTGACCCTAGGCAAGGACCAGCACCGTGATTCTCACGGCTTAGGTACGCACAGTCATGTAGAATGCTGTCCATCGACAGTACTGCTGAGTACTTCGGGGTATGCAATACAGTTTTGGCTTTATGCAATGGGCCAAGAAAAGATGATTCAGAAGCGAATCCTTCGTGCTTGGACTACAAAAAGAATGAGGAGAGATTGCAACGAAGGCTCAACCTGTACATCTGTGGAGCTACGAACACGAATCTTAAAAGGCAGTCCCAACGTAGATATTGTTCATCGACCTGGATCTCCAGGGTTTTGGCTCATGTGAATGCCTACTCAAGGTAAGGGCATAGAAACGCGAAAGTAGCCTTGCACCTAGCTTTCGGTACGCCAGCGGCCCATACTTTACCATGACTGCAGTGCTGTAGGGCAGCCTTGCGTGCCCGCGAAAGCCCACAATCTTGGGAGAACATCAGCTATAGTCTAAACTCCTGCAAGGGGATTATATACTGGAGTATTATGGGGACTATTAAGCAGGATAGTTGAAGTTTAAACCGTAAATCCTAAAGCCTATATAATCATGTAAGTCCACTTTACGGAGTTTAGCTTATGAAGATGTAGCTGAAATGGCTTGTGGTCAGGGGAGTGGCCGCATGCCAGGGAAAAGATGGCACCAATACAGAGCAAAAGCGTTTAGGAGTTTAGGGGTTTAGGAGTGTAGGAGTTTAGGGGTTTAGGGGTTCAGGGCTTGGGGTCAGCGCCGGAAGGCTCAGCTGCTTCTGCAGGCGTGAGGCCACCCAATGCCAAGGGCGCCAAACGCCCAGGTTCGCCAAGACCCACCGGCATACAGGAACCCTAAGGGTCCAAGGACCCAAATAATAGGGTTGTAGGGCCCAAATACCACTCATAGTAGAGTATTTGGGGCCTAAAACCCTATTATTTGGGTCCTTGGACCCTTAGGGGAAGTGAAATCGCACTTCGAGGCGACTCTACGACCTGTGCATGAAGGGTTGACCATGAGCCTGACGATAATGCAGGCGATGCTTTCGCGAAAAATCCCTGCCCCTGACACAATTCCTCGCGATGTGCTATTGCAGGCGGTCGATAGCATTATAGTGGATCAGTGAAGCAACTTCACTCATTGCTTGGGGGATTGTATAGGGGTTAGGGTTTAGGGTCCTTAAAGGGGGATTTGTAGGGACTCATCTCGAGCCCCCAGTATAAACCGAAGTCTAGCGGCTCCCAAAAAAAGCCCAAATTGCTAGACCCCTAATCCAAAACCTGAAATCCTAAACCTTAAATCCCAGACCTTAAATCCTAAACCCTAAATCCTAAACCCTGAACCCTGAATCCTCAACCCTAAATCCTAAACCCTTGAAACCCTGAATCCTAAAACTTCAATCCTAAACCCTGAATCAAAACCCTAAATCCTAAATCCTAAGCCCTGAACGCTAAACCCTAGAAACCCCAAAACCGTTAGAGACTTGCTAGTGAACCATCGGCGAGGCCCCAACCTCCGTGACACAGCCTGCGGCCCAGCCATGGCTTCAACCTGAAGGGTTTTTGGTTTTGGGGGTTTAGGGTTTAGGGGTTTTGGGTTAGGAGTTTAGAATTTAGGGGTTTAGGATATAGGGGTTTAGGGTTTAGGATTTAGGGTTGAGGGTGTAGAGGTTTAGGGGTTTAGGGTGTAGGGTTTAGGGGTTTAGGGGTTTAGGTGAATTAGGGTTCATTGTTTAGAATTTTTGGGGTTTTGCGTTTAGGGTTCAGGGCTTGAAATACCTGAAGTATGGTTTGAGCCAAATTTTTCCACGGGCTTACAGGGATTACAATGGAATACCTGTAAACCCGCAGTTCCGAACCCTAAATCCTAAACCCCGCTTACCGACAGTTTCGCGCTTGGACCTCAAGTAGTAACATGCTGACCTAGAGCCCCTAAAAGTAGTCAAGCTTGCTATAACTCTACAGGAGCTATAGACTGAAGTCCTTAAGGGGGTTACATAGGGTTCAGGGTCTAAACTCCTTATAGACTATGCTACACGTATCTTGAGGGCGCCAGGGTAGTAAGTGTCCTTTATTGCTCAGAGTCTTTAGGGCTAAGGGGGCTTTGGGTTAGGACTCAGGCTTAAGGGCGATTTCTTGCAACCAGAGTCCACTGCAGCTTAGTAGGAAGTGTCCTCAAGTGGATGTAACCCTTACACTGAAGGTAATTGGCGTTTCAGGTAGGGGATGGGATACGAGCTTAACATCATCCAGTTGGCTGGTTTGGCGAGTTCATTCCAGGATCTAGACCAGGGGCGTGAGTGTCTGTCTGCCACAAGGTAGGTTTTCCAAAGCTTCCGTGCTCGCGTGAAGGGAGTCCTTGACGTAAGCCTTATAGTAATCCCTTGCTGGCAGTTTTCTGTGTAATTCCAAGGCTTCATGTTCTTACAGCCATGCAGGATGGAACCCCATAAAAAACAGGACCTCACTATCATCGTGCACAACAAACATACTGTTGATGGAGGAAGTCTTGCACCACCTTAAGTCCCTAAAGTCCTAGGAATTACCATAGTTTAGGGCCTAGGTGGTGCAAGATTTCATCCATCAACCGTAGTGCGCATGTTTGTGGGGTCTGGGTTACCAAGCAATCCTCTTGTTAGTTTGGTACGCACCGTACATGGATGTTCAGGACTGTTAGTCCCATTATGGTTGGTAAAATTAAGCCCACTCATTACAAGCATTTTAGGGGACTCGAGGGTTTGTACCTAGCCTATAAGTACAGGCACAACTGCGTTGGAACTAATGTAGGCCCATATTAATAACCCCCCCTGCCTTTGAGTGCCTTAACCTTAGGATCCTGATTATAATCCCGATTAGGGGGGTTATTGTTCAGCGGTCTAAACCTTAAACCGTTAAAGTACCCTAAAACCCTAAACCCTCTTCCAAGCAGGAGTCTCTGAGTAATTAGGGCCTTTTTAGGGAACCCCCTGGATCTGATTTCGCAAGGCGGCCATGACAATGCGGCTTGGGGTTTAGGGTTTAGGACTGTACCCAAATATTCAGCACACCTCCAGGAACTCATTTGGTCCTAAACCCCAAACCCTTGACCGCTGGCTATAGGATAGAGATGAGGGCTTCGAGGAAGCAACCAATGAGGAGGTGTTTGAGCCCTTAGGGTTTAGGGTTTAGAAGCGTCTCTGTCGGTCCTGAAAGGGCCTCAGTAGTAAATGACAGACGGACATGCGTCAGAAATCGGGAAGTTTGGAGAACAGGGATTACATGGTTTGGGGTTATGTGGAGGTACTGCGACGCCCAAACGGTGAGGGTTAACCCTAAGCCCTAAACCCTAAACTCTAAACCCTTGCATGCTGAGGATCCAACCAGCTTCCATCTCTGTAAAGACTGCCACGGACATCACCTTTGCCGGCGCCGCAGACGGTGACAAGGCAGTGTTTTGTAACATGCTCACACGCCTTTGGTGTAGGGGTTTTAGGCCTGTTTTGTAATTCTTTGATCCCGAAGCCCTAAACCCTAAACCCTAAGCCCAAGCGGCGAATAGTTACAGACCTTGGCCCACAGTCGGCATTATGTGTAGACTTGGATCCCTAAAGGGTAATATGCCTTCGAGCCTTCCGAGGTGCAGTGGAACGAGCAGAGGGGGGGGCGGGGATGACCCGTACATCAAATTGTGATGCAGATTCGTTGACTTCAGCGGTTTGGGTGTTGGGTTTAGGGGTTTTGGGTTTTGGGTTTCAGCAAATCCGCTGAGCGTTTTTGCGATGGTGCAAAGACAGCTTCGGCAAGCCTAGGTCAGAGCGTCCCCCCATCAACAGAGCTGACCTTCAGTCTTCTGGATTACATCGTGGCATATGAAGTGGAGTGGTCCAATTCCTACTCTAGGTGCCCCAGTAGTACCCTTTTGCCCTTTTTATTTTGGGGTCTCCTTATTAAAGCTGGAAAAAGGGTACCCTAATTACTAATAGGTTACTGGGGAACCTAAACCCTTAACCCCAAAAGCTTCCTAGATTCAGTACCCTAAACCCTAAACCTTAAACCCTAAACCCATTATGAATGGGTTACTGAGGAACCTAGTACTCAATGGCTGGTAGGTGGCCCATCCTGGATTTGAGCACAGAAATGTTGTTTCAAAGTTCAAAGTACTCCCAGAGACTCAGGTACTTCAGAGGGATGCAATTTGGGGCCCACACTAGGCTTTAGGGTTTTAGGGATTTAGGGCTTTAGAGTTTTAGGGATTTAGGGTTTTAGGGTTTAGGGTTGAAAGCATGGGCCCTTAGGGTTACATGCTGGTTGATGGACTAACCTGCACCACCCATTCGGAAGCCTCCAAATTTCTGGGATGGTGGAAGCGCAAGCAGATGCCAACATGTTTTTCTGAACGTCGCTACTCAGCCATGCCTGCATAGCCTGAGCTAGCCCAAAAGCCGGACATGATGACATAGCCCCGTGCATGACATTAGGTCTTACCGGATTTTGTGTATCAACAGTACCATGCTACGCGGGCTCAATTTCCTGGAACTATGTGTCTGCAGAATTCTGGGGCAGGACTGATTACATTTTCAGGGTTTAGGGATCAGGGTGTAGCGGGTGGGGATATAGGAAACCAGGAATACCCGAAATCGTCTAGTAAGCCTCTGGTATGCCAGGGGACCCAAGCGCCTCCATTGGTGAGAAACCCAAAGCTGTGCCCGGTACCATCCGCATGACTATAAGTGGGCAACCAAAACCACGGATCCTTTTTGGGCGTTTTTATATGACAAGGAATGAAACGTTACGGGCTTCACGCTGATTGGGGTGCCCTGTTTTGTGAGCTTCCACACTTGCTTGGAGGGTCAGCGTAGTTAGAATCAAAACAGAATTAGCACATGTATGCCAACTATAACCATACTAGAGGCCTCATAACTGGGTTAAAGGTGCAGTTATACTTTGGTTATGATTACCCAAACCCTAAACCCGAAGCCCTAACCCCTAAAGGCATTAACCCTAAACCTGAACCTCCAAGGAACCCACCCGCTTTAAAACCCAATGTTGCTGGGCAGGTGCAGTTTGCCCTGGACTGCAAGAAGCTGGGCCTTGTTTAGGGCTTAGGGATTAGGGTTTAGGTTGGGTACTGCCCCCCTATATGGTGATATATATATATATGTAGCCCTTAATCGGACCCCTAATGTAGACTCTTACGGGGGGGAGGGGCAGTACCCAAGGTTTAGGGTTCAGGGTTCTTTTGTTTTCCTCTGGTTGGCTAGGAGTGAATGGCGACGAACATAGAAACTACTATCAGGGGTCTATGTCTTAACTGGAGATTAAACTGTCGGTTGTCAAAATGATGGTCCGTTTTTGGATCCCTATTATATTACGGCACCTAATATTTAGGGTACCCAAACAGGGACCATAATTTTGTCAACCACCCTAAACCCTACACCCTAATTTTGACAACCGCCCATATAGGAACTAAAAAAGGATCCATTCCGCCATTCCTTGCATACCGGAGGCGAGTCGGTGGGTACCTTCTTTTGCTCCGGGTTGACCCAAACACTATAGTCCCTCTTAAGTATATAGATATGATATTAGGGATTTATTGGGATACTGGAAAAGAAAATGGAAACTACTATTCAGGTTTCAGGGTTTAGGATATAGTCCCCCTTAAGTATATACATACGATATGGCTCTGGGTATAGTTATAATCTGATCCTCATATACCCCATATTCTATCTACTTAAGGGGGACTATAGACCCTTAACCCTAAACCCTGAACCCTAAACCTCAAACCGAATGCTTTCGAGCTTAGCCGCCTAGGGATGTTGGCTTTTGGTGGCTATAGGGCCCAACCCTAAACCCTAAACCCTAGGACTAGGGTTCGCTTCCTTCTTGGATGGCATACCATGCCCCAAAGAGCAACTACCACCTAAACATCAGCCCGGACCCTAAACCCTACGGTTTAGTGTCTAGGGCCTCAACCTTTTTTTTTTTTTGCGGATTTTGGATTTGGGGGCTTGCGGGGTTGCTGGCGCTGATGAGAGTTTGGTTCTTGCAGTGACTGAGCTTGAGTGTTCAGATGTCAGAGTCTAGCTAAGGCCTAAGGCTAGACCCAAACCCCAAAAGGCTTTTGGGCTATGTTTCAGGGTTTGGGGCTACTATTTTGGCTATTTTTGGGGTCCAGGAGATTATACCAGACCGATTCCTGAGCGTATGTTTGTTTAGAAGACTGAGCCCGAGCGTGCTCCTGCACACATGTTTTGAGCCTATATATGTAAAATCCAGTGCTGGGTTTTAAGGCCCATCAGATTCTATACCACCCTAAACCCTAACCCCTCCATTCCCCTCCTAATGACTCGCGCGCCGCCTGTTGTTCGCAACCCTGGTACCCCACTAAGGGTGCCTTGAGGATGGCTTAGGCAGATTGCGCCGCACATGGCTGGATCCAAATAGGAAAGGGAATTGGGCCTCCCTAAACCTAGAGTGTATGCTTTTCAGGTGCACTCAGTCCTAAACCCGAAGTCAAGCTTTCCAACAAAAAGCCCTAAACCTTAAACCCTAAACCCTCAAGCCCTAAACCGCGAAACGCTCAGGAAAGTCACGACGCCTGGGGCAACAGTTCAGGAGGGCAAAGCCAGGACGGCCTAAGCTGTTGAAGATGTTGTAGACCCTAAGGGTCCAAGGACCCAAATAATAGGGTCCCTGTAACGGGGTTGTATGGGGGAGATATGGGGACTATAGAGGGGTATATAGGACCCAAGTAAGAGGGTTTTAGGGCCCAAATACTATAGTATTACTGGTAT
This sequence comes from Symbiodinium pilosum, assembly GCA_905231905.1. Classification (NCBI taxonomy): domain Eukaryota; class Dinophyceae; order Suessiales; family Symbiodiniaceae; genus Symbiodinium; species Symbiodinium pilosum. The sequence goes on from CAJNIZ010045961.1 coordinate 21,853, forward strand.
TTGGGCTTTAAAGCCCTATTCTTTGGGTCCTTGGACCCTTAGGGAGAGTTAGCCTACTGGTGGTTGGGGAATGGCGGAAAGGGGTTGGGGAATGGCGGAAAGGGGTTGTAGTCATGGGTTCCCAAACCCCCAAAAGGATCTAAAAATTAGATCCCCTAGAACCAGAGGGGGAATTATATAAGGATTATATAGGGGTTATAATGGGTCTATATAGGGGATCTAGTTTCTAGATCCTTTCAGGGGTTTGGCCTTTTTAGCTGAATTTGGGACATGTAGCAGGGCATACGCATCCATGCCCCCTTTCCCTTTAAGCTAAGGAATCTAGGCTATAGCTCATGTAGGAGCTTCCTTTTCCCTTTCCATTCATCACTTCCCTTATAAACACCAACGAGGGAATGATTTTGAGTGAAGGGATTCTGGATTTTTGTGGGATCGCGTCACCGGGTGAGATCATTGGATTCTTGAAGTTGGAGCTTAGGTTTTTTTTTGCTTTAGGGTTTAGGGTTTAAGCGTGTAAGGTTTGTCCCCAGACCATAAACCCTAAACCCTACACCTTAAACCCTAAACCAAGTAAACCCTAAACCCTAAACCCTAAACCAAGCAAACCCTAAACCCTAAACCCTAACTAGGATCCTCCAACCTTGGCGTTTCAGAGTGTCAGGAATAAATGCTATGGAGTAAATTCAAGATCCTACCCAAAGGTTCCTGAAACCCTAAGCACCAGAAAGCCAGTTACCCAAAGTATGGGCAACTTTCCCGCAATTTCCTACTACTTTGGGCTGCAGTAGCCCATTATTATGGGTAACTAGGCTTTCTAGGTGGGCCCTAAACTTCCGAAACCCTGAAGCCTAAACCCTACGGTGTCTGGGCCTTCACTGAAAATCCAACTGAACCCCCCCGTGAGAGCAAAGGGGTAAACCGTAAGTAAGTTCTTTGGATTTCGGTTTTGAGTCTCAGGATTTGCGGTTCAGGGTTATAGTTTTAGGGTTTAGGGCTCAGGGTGGCCGAGGTCAGGGCTTGAGCTTGGAGAAAGGTATGTGGGATTCCATGTCGCCCTGATCTGCTAGTTCATAATCAAGTCGCAGGCGTCAGGCAAGGATGATGTAGGGGCCGTGGTGGCTCCCACTTGTTCTACTACTAGCTCTGAACCCAAGTCCGTGTTTTGTTTTTTGGTTTTTCCGAGGAGGCCATGTCAACAAAAAATCGATCAGTTGGAGTCTGTCTTGTGGGAGTTAGTCAGACTCTTCACCCCAAACCCTAGACCCTAAACCCTAAACCCTTCACCCCAATTAAGACTCGTTTGGGATGCAACTGTCTGCATGAGTCGCTGCCAAGATCACAAAGTTACACGCAGCAAATACCATCCGTGGACATATGGATTTCCTACAGCAACCTGGGACAGTCTGCTACACGTTTTTTTCAATGAAGGCCCATGCCCTGTACCCCTGCAAGCCTTAAATCATAAAGTGGCGGCGAACACCCAAACCCATTAGGAGCCACATTGCAGTTTCCGGGGTGGGGTGTTAATACTCACGCACATGCTGAACCCTAAACCCTAAATCCTACATCACTCAGGGCAAGCCTCACACCTGCAACTTTGGGCACAGCCTGTGCCCATATGAGCTATAGGCTATAGTCTAGACTCGTTGAAGGGGGTTATTTAGGGGATTATGTAGTGGACTACTACAGCGGATATCAAGGGTCAGTGGGTTGGGGATAAGTACCTTCGTCAGGCCCATCATGAATTTCACTTATGGCAAATGGGTGTGTAAACAGGTGGGCGCCACTCTGTATCCTAAAGCCCTAAACCCCAACCCTAAACCCCAAACCCTAAACTCCAAACTCTCAACCCCAAACCCTCAACCTCAAACGCTCAACCCCAAACCCAAGCTCAGAAATGGTGCAGCTTAAGCAGGATTACAGTGGATGATGAGGCGGAGAGCTTAAAGCTGTGCTTCCAGGCGCGTAGAGTTGCTCTACCCAAGGGCTTCTATGTAGTTCCTTTTTGGGTTTGTTATGTTTTTTAGGATTCCAATATGGAATATACCCAAACAGGAAAAGTACAGTTATAAAAAAAATATAAGCCTCATAATCACAGGCACCCTAGATGTAATTGGCTTATAATAACTACAGTTACCAAGTAAGTTATAAGTACAACGGGCCTCCAAGTAGCCCGTGGAATCTAGGTCTGTAGACAGGATTTAGGGTTTAGCGTTCAGGGTTCAGAGTTTAGGGTTGGGGAAGGGGGTGGTTTAGGCTTCCGGATTTAGGGTTTGTGAGGGCTTAAGATTTAGGGTCAGTTTAGACTTTGGGTTGCTGTTAAGGAACTTAAGTTAAGTTACTATATTGGGGAAACCCTATTATTTACTAGATATACCAATTATGGTAACTTAATTTAAGTTCATTAACAGCAACCCAGAAGACTTTGGGTATTAGGGTGGGTATGCAGAGTTGTCCCTTTCGATTTTAGCACCCCATCAGGGTTGCCCTGCTAGAGTCGATGCGTCTAATGTCATGCTGAGCTTTTACCTGGACCCCAAAAGTATGTAGAATAATGGCCTTTATGGCTGCTATTATGGGCTTAGGGCTATTATTTTACATACTTTTGGGGTTTGGGTAGTATCAACCGCAGTTTAAAGTTCCCACGCAGCGCATGATTCCTGCATCAGCAGTATGCCCTCAAAGTGGCACTGTCTGCGGATACATATTTGTTGGGCCAATGCTCCTCCTCCAAGCAACTCCAAGCAACTCCAAACAGAATGCAAACACACTTAACTCTCGCTCTCTCTCCCTGTCTCTCTCTTGCGCTGTGTTTCCAACTTTGTATCAAGGAAGATGGAGCAGCATTTGGCAAGCTAAGCTCAAAGCCCTTCGAATCTAGACGCGGAGGGCTCACCGTCAACCATCTTTGTTGGAGGTTTGTGTTCTGTTTTCGCGCTTTGCAATTTCGGGCTTCGCAGTGTCCAGGAGGAGTTAGTGCTTAATATGAATAAAAGATTAGGGTAGGTCTAGGGTTCAGGATTCAAGCTACGTTCAACATGCTTGCACCCTACCGGCTAGACATGACGTCGAGTTCACCGCCTCGCGGATATTCGGCCCGACAAGAACGTCGACGACCCATCTATATGGGATCGAACTGGCTACAGACTGCGCTGGTGCTCCGGCTTTGGAGGGCTCCAAGCTTTGTTCACCTCGTTAATGTACCTGGCACTGTATGGGTACCAGTAGCCCCAATCATCTACAGCTTCCCTACACAGGAGTTTCAGCAACCCCAACCCTGCAAAGTAGGCTCCTGTAATTATATTCATGAGACCTTAACGAGATCCCAATTAAGGCTATTGGAAGTACCAGAACTCACTTAGAGGGTCAGGTGGGCATAGTAACAGGGTTCATAATAATAATGCGGTTAGCTGGAGTTATTGTATGGCCTATAAGGATGATAAGTACACTTTCTATGCCCCCTTGACCCTAGACCCTTCATCGCTAAAGCCAAGGCCCTAAATCCTTAACCCTAAACCCTAAATCTTAAACCCTAAACCCCTAAATCCTAAACCCCAAACCCTAAAGCCCTAAATCCTAAACCCTAAAGCCCTAAACGCTAAACCCTAAAACCCTAAACCCCTAAACCCTAGACCCTAAAGCCCTACAGCCCTAAACCTTAAATCCTAAACCCTAAACTCTAAAGCCTAAGCCTTACCCTAATGCTCAAAATAGCCCAAAAGCCTTGTATAGTATGGTCTTTGGGCCCAAAAGCCCTGTATTTCGAGTCCTTAGAGCCTTAGGGCTAGTATCAATTGTCGAAGCCCTCAGGGTGCTGGAAAGACGGAGGTGGAGGAGCAGACTGGGATCTCCCTGACCGTGGTTTCTTGGCCAATGTGAGCTATAGTCTAAACTCCTGAAAGGGGGTTATATAGAGGGAATTATATAGAGGACTACTATAGGGCTTCTTAAGGGGGATACTAGGAGTTTAGACCATGGCTCATGTGGTGTTGGTGCCTTTTAAGGGTTTGAGGGCTTCGGATGTGGGGTTTAGAGTTTAGGATTTAGGGTTGAGGGTTCAGGGTTTAGGGTTTGGGCTATAGGATTTAGGGTTTAGGGTTCAGGCTTTGAGTTGTAGGGTTTGCGGCTTGGGTTTTTCAATCGGTTTAGGGTTTAAAGGAGGCGACATGTTGCCCTTCTGAAAAAAATGAAAATACAGATGGCTCAGCGGACCTTAAAAGGGTTATAGATGTAGGGCCTTTAGCCCTAAGCCCTATACCCTAAACCCTAAACCCTAGACCTAAACCCTAAACCTTAAAAGCTAAATCTTAAACCCTAAACCCCTAAACCCTAAAGCCTATATTGCGAAAAGGGACAAGATGCCAGAGACCAAAGACTTCCCTTAGGCCCCTCTACAGGGGTTTAGGATTTGGGTTTTAGGTTTAGGTCAAAAGTTTAGGGTTTCAGCTTTTGGGGGGTGGGTTTTAAGGGTCTGGGGCTTAGGATTTAGGGTTTAGGTTTTAGGGTTTAGGGTTTTGGGGGTAGGGTTTAGAGGGCCATGTAGGCACCTTTCAAAACAGGTAATTGGTGGGCTTCCACGTCAGCTCGAGGAGGTGCAATCTGTAATCTTCTGCCCTCAGACCTCATAGCCTCCCTTAAGTAGAGAGAATATGGGGTGCATGGGGATCTCATTATACTCTGCCCAAAGCCATACTCTATCTACTCGAGGGGGACTATAAACCCTAAAGGTCTGCACACCTTGCCTTGGTAATGAGTCCTCCAACCCCTTGAAGATGAGAACTCCCAAGGTAGCACCATACACCACTTGGAGGGTCAGGGGGACTTAGTAGGTAGGTTAATAGTGGGGATAATGGGTAGTTTCCGTAAATAAGGAGACCCCAATATAGATCCCAATATACTAGAGTCCTTATTA
>CAJNIZ010045961.1:29152-42304 GCA_905231905.1 Symbiodinium pilosum
TAGGGTTTAGGGTTTGGTTTTTTGGGTTAAGCCCTACGTGAGCCATAGCTTAAAGCTCCTTGACGGGGGTTATATAAGGGATTGATCCAGCAGATGGGAAGAGAACTGAGCGATGAGAACGGGAAACTCAAGGAAGATCACGAGTCCTGTGGTTTTTGGAGTTACAGTCTCAGCCTGTAGAAGTACCTACTGTGATTAACGAATGCCTTCTTCCGCTGAAGGCGGGCCCCTGATTGTACTGAAATGTGCTCTCTTCGTTGCATTCCATTCTGCAACAGCGATCCTCCTTCCATGACCACTCCTGATGTTTAAGCCAAGTTGTTGAACGGCTCTGAACCCCGAAAGCTTGTACAAAAGAAATGTCTTTAGCTCTATGTTTCCTTACTGGGGGTTAGTAGGGAAGAAAGGATACAATCCTTATATAGCCCGAATATAAGGTATTTATTCCCTTACTTATTCCCTACTAACAGCGAGTGAGTTTATGATGATGAGCTTCAACCAATTGTTTTACCTACTTCTGCTACTTGGACGCCCGTGGCACTTAGTAACGACTTATAACTTGGCTTATAATCCCATTTATAATCCCCCTAAATGGGCTTATAGGGGTTACCCCAATTAGAAGTAGGGTTATAAACCCAGTTATAAGCAGTCACTAGGTCCCATGGACCTCCAAGTGGGACCCAGTAAGCTTGGAAGGTGTGCCAACCACAATGACGCTGATGGGCGCCGGAGCGGGATCGAAGGCTGGTTGACCGTCCCCCAGGGTTTAGGATTTAGGGTTTAGGGTTGAGGGTTTAGGGTTAAGTTGAGGGTTTAGGGTTGAGGGTTTAGGGTTCAGGGTTGGGGGTTTAGGATCTAGGGTTTAGGCCCTAAACCCTGCCCAAAACCCTAAACCCTTAATGCTTAGGGCTTGGGGAGGGGGTCCATAAAGTGAGACTATAGGGTTCCGGGATCTGTATTTGGGTCCCCTTCTCAAAGGGAACTACCACATGGAAGCAAAACAGAGGTCGATGTGTGGAGGGTTGTCGGATCCCTCTTGGGGTGCTTCAGCCCTAATTTCTTAACCCATGACATCTACAATAACCATATACCTACCCAAAACTGTAATATCACTACTATCACCCCAAACCCAAGTACCCAATTCTTGGGTACATGGACTTTCTGGGATAGCTAACCTAAACTTGAATCCCTAAGCCGGACACGCTAGGGTTGGCCAGCACGAGCCCAGTTATTTCAATTACCCCGGACACCTGAAGCTCTCATTCCGGCTTTGAAGATGGAGTTAAAGTTTACCTGCAGGGTTTAGGATTTAGGGTTTAGGGCTTAGGATGTCGTTTAGGGGCTGGGGGTTAAGGGTAGATTTAGGGTTTGGGTGACCTTAGGTGTAATCCAATTGCCGGCAGCTTTATGGGATATACCCATTAATGAGGAAGTAATTGCTATTAAGCTGTAAGGTATTGGAGTCACAGGTGGGGTGTGGTGAAATGTATTCTGCGCTGGAAATGAGGATGGACTCCTTACTCAGGGGAGAAGACCGGCTATCCAGTTTTCTGATGAATATGCACCAAACACAAACGAGCCCAGGGAAATCCAGCGCACGGCTGTAGACCCAAGCTCAAGCCTAAGACCCCCTACCACACCCTTGACTGTGCCAGCCGTTTTGTTTCCAGGCGATCTTCGTTCCCGCAAAGGAGGATTGCCGCGATGCGATCCCGAACGTAGAGCTTGATGGCAACTCGTCGGGGCTTAGGATTTATAGATAGTCCCCCTTAAGTAGATAGAATATGGGGATATATGGGGTATGTGGGGATCTTAGGCCATATTTTATCAACTTAAGGCGGACTATAGGACGGAAGAGGTGTGGGCTTCAGGATTTAGGTTTGCCTGGCGCAAGTGTTTAGGGAGGTTTGTGCTTGTCCCTAAAATTCCAAGGCATGGTAGAGTATGCTTGGTGCTGGTTTCCTACAGCGGATGGAGGGAATCTTGCACCACCTAAGGCCCCTACAATGCTCATATGAGCTACTGTCTACACTCCTAGTATCCCCCTTAAGAACCCCTATAGTAGTCCCCTATATAACCCTCTATATAATCCCCTTTAAGGACTTTAGACTACAGCTCATATGCAGCTGGATAAGCTGCTGCAAGATTCCCTCCGTCCGTACCATGGATAGCCTCAGCATATTTAATTTTGGCACTTGACCTTTAGGGATTAGGGTTTAGGGATTAGGGTTTGGGGATTAGGGTTTAGGGATTGAGGTTTAGGGTTTAGGGATTAGGGTCTAGAGTTTAGGGTCCGTTGCCCTGAAAACTGCTCCTCCAGCCCATGAACATTTTTGTTTTTTTAAAGGCTTCAGGGCATAGGGGGTAGGGGTGTATTGTGTTTTGTGGTTTAGAGCCTCCAAACCCAAAAGCTTGAGAGCAAGATTATGCTGTGGGTTTGGTTGTAGCTTCCGCACTTACTCACCGAAAAAGACTTGCCGGACTTCCAGAAATTCCTCATGTGGTTTAGGGTTTACCTGTAACCGCAGTTGCCTACAGCTTAGTAGTAATAGCTTCTAGTTATTGGGTATAATCTATAAAGCTGTGGGTAATTCGGGTTACAGGTAGGGCTGAGGGGATGTCATGAGCACTCAATCCTGCTACCCCTACGCCATCCCATATCTAAAAGGTTTCTAATCGGAACTCCGAACACACAACCCCGAGAGTACAGTAGGAATATAACAGAATACAAGGACCCTGTTAGGTGTATTCCTATTACATTCCTACTATATTCTTGGGTTCCCTGTTTGGGGGTTCCCAGTAAAGTCCGTTTAATATCGCCCCAACACAATCCAATACTGTTTGTGCACGAAATCCTGCATGTCTCTGTTGTAGAAGGCACCAAAGCAACTACCAATATGATTGCCCTAGAAGTGTTGTAAAGGTATGGTCTAGGATAACTCAACTAGGCCCAAATTCATCAGAATTATTTACGGCCTCTACAGCAAGTACGATAGATTACCACACCTCCTCGGGCCTAAAGCTGAATCCTAAACCCTGAACCCTAATTCCTCAACCCTTAACCCCAGATCCTTAACCCTAAATCCTAAACCCACTTCCAGTCAGTCCTAAACCCTAAACCTTTTCGGTATAGATAAGCTGTTGGTGGAGGAAATGTTGTACTACCTTAAATCCTAGAATCCCTAGGAATTACAGTAGTTTAGTAATAACCCTAAACCCTAAACCCTAAACCCTAAATCGTGTGGGTCCACAGAGTTACAGGGCCATGCAGGATTGCACTCATCTCCAGAGGCCAGCTTTCACCTCATTGGCCCTTTAAAAAAGAAATTCCCCAGGCGGTGTATGGCTTCGGGTTTAGGATTTAGGGTCTAGGGTTTAGGGTGTAGGTTTTTGGGGGTTTAGGGTTTAGGGTTTGTATTGTGGTTCAGGCCCTAAATCCCTAAACCCTAAACCCCCAGAACCCTAAACCCTAAATCCCTCACCCCTAAATCCCAGGCTGTAGGATTTCAGTCTAGGAGGGAGGGATGGAGAACCGAATGGCAACGAACTGCAAAACAAAATGGCAACTGGGTTTGTGTCGAAGTTTACAGGGAAAATTGCGAATATTGTGGTCCAAGAATCCTTATCAGATATGGTATAGGTTGCCTTGCATAGTTGTAAAGATGATTCTGGCAACCCTAAGCCCTAGACCAAACGGCAAGCATTTAGGCCCCTACATTAGACTAGGTTCTCAATGAGGTAAATCAAAGGTCCCACGCCTTGCGCTAAAGCCTGCACACAGCTTCCCAAGCCGCGAACCATGTCGTGAAGCATGTGGATCTGTAAGCCACCCAAATGTTACCTCCTGTTGTTCGCTGTATAAGCCAGCTCTTCTGAAGTTCCATGTGGTACTTGAAGGGGAACTTTACGACAAACCCATTGCCGTATCGTTTCTCCATACTGTCGATGCACCAACCTGAGTCCCCTAAACCCAGGAATTGTAAGTCCCCCAAACCCCAAGAATGGCAGTGGCTTAGAGGTTTTAGGTTGTGCAAAATTTTGTCCATGAACTCTACGTACAGACCGTAAACCCAATTTCTGCTGCGCGGGCCAAACTCTAAAGCAATGACCCTGTAGATCCTGAGAGGCGCAGCCTCCTGCATGCGATGACAGGGTAATCTAGACCGATCTTTTAGGCCTTCTTAGGGTTAAGGGTTAAGGGCTATGATCTCCCTCAAAGACAGGTACTAAAGAAACTTGTCCTACAATGATCCCTCTTAAGCTTCCTAACCCTAAAACCTAAACCCTAAACCCTGAACCCGAAACCCTTGAGCTTCCTAAGTTATTCCAAACTGACAAAGTATGAGGCAACAGCAAGGGAGCCTTCACCATCAACGGTCTGTTGGCTGCAGACATATAGTCCCCCTTAAGTAGATCGAATATGGGGCATATGGGGATCTTATTATAATATACCCAAAGCCATATTCTATCTACTTAAGGGGGACTATAGTCTGAGAGTTCTGTGGGCTTTAGGGTTGAGGGGTTGACGGGTTGAGGGGTTTAGGGTTTAGGGTATTTCCCGCATGACCCCCAATACCTTGTACCATGGGAATTACGCATTATGCTAGTACATTAAGGTCAGCGTTGGAATCAACAGCGTGCGCAGAGGAAGATCTAGTGGAGGTGTACACTTATGAGTATATGATTATTGTATGATGGACCCTTAGGGTTTGGGTAAGAAAGGAGTCGTACAAGATGTTGCCATTAACCCATCAGCTTTTTAATTTCCGTGTTGATCCGAGGGTGCTGTTCAGGTTTAGGGTTTACTGTTTCGGGTTCAGGGTTTAGGAAGAAAGGTTCAAACGGTTCTCTGTTCAGGGTCTAGGGTTTATGGGAGTGGCCGTTTATATAATCCGTATCATAGTCCCTGCGAAGCATGCCCCCATGCCCTACTAAGCCTTGGTAAACCCTAAACACTTAAAGCCTAAAACCACTGAACCCTTAAACCCTAATATATTTGCTTCCTGGGTCCTAGCTAAAGGCTCATATGGCCCGTTACAGGACTGTATGTACCGGAGCCAACTGCTGTTTTGAGCCCCCAGTCGGAGTAGCCGAACTGTGTAAAGGGCTTGCGTTCGGTACAACATCTCGAATAATCTGTATGCCATATTGCTTATAGGATTTGCTCATCCTGATGGCGTTCCATTTGCCATGCCCAAAACGAGATTTCAGGGGACACAGTGCCATCCGCAGACCTGTACCAGACGCTCATGCAGGCCATGCTCAATCAAAGCATGCGACGGATGGCTGTGGGACTTGCAGGTGCAGAGCTGAAATCTGCTGAGGCCTTTGGCGACTGAGCCTTAAGGATCAGGAAGCGAGTCAAAATGACCCAGTGAAGCAGAGGCTCATATGAAGTTCCCAGCTCGCCCTTGAGTGGTATAAGACAATCCCTTAGGTCCTGCCCCCACTCTGTAACAGTTGGATAATATCTATAGTACATGTTTCTGTAGCCCGCAGACTGTTACAAGGAGCCTCTGGGTAGCCTCTATATATATGGAGATTGGGCCTGAAGCCCGTGAAATACGGATCCTCCTAGTGGGGTTCCTCCTGCAATACGGGTCCCTTATATACCCTACGGCTCCAAGGACCCAAATAATAGGGCTTTAGGTCCCAAATACCATTAAGAGTGCAGTATAGTATTTAGGCCATTATCCTAAACCCTAAACCCTAAACCCTAAGGGATAGATTTCCACCCATGTTGGGGAACATCATGTCAGGCCAAGTCCTATCTGAGCTTGTAGGGCCTGATAGGGTGTGCATTGGGTATATAGTAGTTTCCATAAGCCGGGTGACCCCAGTCTAGACCCCAATCCTTAGTATGGGGACCTAATTTAAATTTTGGGAAACCCCAAACCCTAAATCCTACATCCTATAGTTCCCAAACCCTATATACCCCCATGTAGCCACCTCTAAGCGCCTTGAAAAGGGTCCCCTAATTTCATGGGAAAATCAGACCATGGTTTGAAGCCTTAGGGGTTCAGAGCGTCAAGAGGGTCATGTCACATGTACGGTTTGGTGTTTAGCGTCTAGGGTTTAGGGTTTAGGGTCTAGGGTTTAGGGTTTAGGGATGGGGCTTTCCCAAATGAACATGAAGCTTGACACGGCGCCGTGCATACAGCGCCCGGCCTCCAAAGGCCGGGTGTTTGGCGGTTCCATGTTAGTTTTGGGGGAGGGTACCCTGAGCCTTAAACCAAAAAATCTAAGGCCTAAACCTTAAACCCTAAATCTTCAAATTTTAATTCTTAACCTTATGAACCCTAAACCCTGAACCCTGAAATTTACGCCCTGAACCCTCAAATTTTACATCCTTGACCTTAAACCCTACGCCCGAAACGCTCACGTTGAAACTCTAAACCCTTAATGTAACACGCATTGCAAAGCACGTAGGATGCACATACTGCCCGAATATAGAGTAGTTGCCACCTTCTTTTCCATCCCTTAAACCCCACACCCCAAATGTCAATCAGAAAACTCCAAACCCTAAGCCCTAAATCCTAAACCCTAGATCTTAGCTAAATCCTGGAGAAAAGGTGCGATAAAAAGCAATTAGAACCCTACACGCTACAACCCCAAACTCTAAAATCCCAAACCCTAAAACCCTAAACCCTAAATCCTCCCTAGACCCCCCAAGTACCCTAAAATAGGGTCTATGTAGCTTCTATTTGGGGATACCTAGGGTCTATAGAGGGTACTTGGGGGGTTTAGGTCAACTCTCAAGCCCTGAATCCTAAACCCTAAATCCTCAAACCCTAAAACCCTAAGCCTTAAAACCCTAAAACCTTAAAACCCTAAACCCTAAAATCCGAAAAGTCAGGTCCTGGAGGGAGCTACAAGCTTTGCTACCGTGGCCCGGGCGGGAGCGATGCTGTGGAGCAGCCTTCGGGTTGCATTAGGGTTTAGCGTTTAGGGTTTAGGGTTTAAGGTGTAGGGTTTAGGGTTTAGGGTTCTAATGGGAACCCCAAACAGGGAACCGCAAGAATATTGTAGGAATATAATACCCTAAGGCTCTAAGGACTCAAAACATATAAGGCTTTTGGGCCCAACGACCATACTATACAAGGCTTTTGGGCTATCCTGAGCCTTAGGGATAGAGTATAACGACCCTGGTAGACATATAGGGTATATAGAGCCCAGGTCCCATCATCTAGGGAATAGGGAGCCCTAGGGTACTTTACTAAGATATTGTCGGCAACGATTATTACTATAATCGTATCATCCATGCATTGAAGCCCTACACCCTTAACCCCAAACCCCAAAACACACTACTACTCACCACTATGGGCTGTAGGACCTTAAGGGTACCTTAGTCTACCCTTCATAGGGTCCCAATAGGGAAGTTTAGGGTCTAATCGCCCATAGTGGTACTAACCCTACACCCTAAACCCACACAACACAGTCCCTGAGGAATCCAGAATCTGGGCCGCTGGCATTGAAAGTGGAGCAGGCAACTGAGGACGTACTTGGTTTAAGGGTCTTAGGGTCTAGGGCTTAGCATCTAGGACTTAGGTGTCTCAGGGTTTTGCATTTTTTTTGGGCGGGTTGGGGGGGGAGGGGGGGTTGTTGTTTAGGTTTTAAGGTTCGGAATTCAAGGATGATTAAGGCTATGTGGTTCAGGGCTTAGGGTGAAGGAGTTTTAGGTGTACTGGGCTCTTGGTTTTTGGGTTTGGGGTTCAGGGTTTAGGATTAATTTAGGGCTTAGGGTTGGGGTTTAGGATTTAGGGTTTAGGGTTTGTGCTTGGTATAGTGATGCACGCTTCAATGTCAATGCTGGGATGGCAGGGCGACTGCGGGGGTTCGGGGATGGAGAACTCCCATAGAATATTCTCCTTTTCCAGCTGTGCAGTAACCTATAACGAGCCCAAGCCCTAAACTCTAAACCGTAAAACCCGAAATCCTCAAGCCCAAGCCCTAAACCCTAAGGGCTAAACCCTAAGCCCTAAACCCTAAACCCTTAAAGCCCTATAAGCCCTGGGCTTCCATTTTGGAGAAAGGTATGGGATTTTTAGCGCCTCGGGATGCAGGAAATTTATGCATGTGCCTGGCTGTGGGTGTGGACGATCTTCCAGAGGCCTGTCCCCAACATGAGTGTGGAGTTTAGGATTACGGGCTTAGGGTTTAGGGCTTGGGGTTCCGGATTTAGGATTTAAGGTTTGTGAGCCTCGTCTAGGATGAGCCCCGGCCCGAAGATATGATCTTGCCAACGGCCCTTCTTCAAAACCAAACCTTACAGCATAGATCCTACAGCTCCTGAACTCTAGAGTTCTTAGACCCTAAAGTCTAAACCCTAATTCCTTACACATGCCCTACAGGCCCAAGACCCAGAACGAACGTTAAGTGCTTCGACAGGCAGTGACAACCTCGCAGGCGGGTCGCGCTTTGCAGGGCTGTGGCAACGGACGGTGTAGGGTTTCATGGCAGGATTTATAGGGTTTATGGTTTAGGTTTCAGGGTTCAGGGTGTAGGGATCAACTGCTATGTAGGCCTAAATGCAATATTGCGGGCCCTACCTATGTCTGGGTAGACCCCGCCAGCTTTCCGTCCGCTAGAAAAGTCTATTCTCGAAACCAGCGTACATGTAGATACAGAAAGTGTTGGGGTGTAGGTGGAACCCTTTACACTGTTTTTTTTGCGGCGCGGGTTTCTGCATGCAATTGAACAAACAAGCATGTTTTTCTAGGGCCAATAGGAGTGGAGCAAATGTCGGTGCATACCCCGGAAATCAAAATGCCAACGAATGGGGCACTCGAGCTTCTGTGATTCTAGGAGGACTGAAGATGCAGTTGTCGATATGGGTTTAGGGTTTAGGGTGTAGGGGTAGGGCTATAAAGAAACTGAAAGGAGCAAACAGGAACCCGGACTTAAAAACCTGCATATCGATAACTGGGCCCAGTGGGAAACCATGAGCTTCAAGTACCTCAGTATGTATTTTAGTTGTGGGGACCCAACATCTCAAAGATCATCGCTTGAACGCAACCCTAAGCCCCCTGAAGCTTTTGAATTTTGATGTCTGGGCTCAGGGGAAGCCCCGAGGTTCTACCGCGAACCAAGGGGGCTACAGGTACCAAATGCGCGTTTCTACAGGGATGGGTTACCTAGAACCCTAAACCCAAAGTCCTAAATCCTAGACCCTAAAACCTGAAACCTACATCCTAAACCCCAAAACATCCTGAACCCTAAGCCCTACAGCAGGAAAGATTTAATTAAATGAGCCTCAGGGGTCACCATGACTCATGAACCCAAACACTATACGCCAAGCCCCAAACAAAACACACCTGCTCTTTGGAGTCTTGAACCTAAACCCCGGGAGATTCTAAAAATTCGATCCTCAAAAAGCCCTGGTGCCCAAAGCGCTTCAGCCCTAGGGGTTCTGGGAAAGGATCAGATAAAAGGTGCGGTTCATTAATCCCTATAGCCTATAACCCGTATATAATCCTTGTGTCCATTTAATTTTTCCGTTTTCTTTTCCATGTGATTCTCCACCATCCTACACCCTACAACTCTAGACCCCAAACCCTGAACCCGAAACCCTAATCCCTGAACCCTAACCCCAAACCCTAAACCTTCAAGACCCTAAAAGCCCTAAACCCTAAAACCTTAAAGCCTAAAAAAATCCTACATACACCTTCAAGGGCCCCTGGCATGTTTGGGGTTCTGGGACAGGATCAGATCAGCTCGATCAGCCCAAACCTCGTCACCTCCAACGTGCGGTGCTTGTTTTTGGTTTGCTCAGAGGGTGGTAGGGACATGGCTTAGGGGTTTACTTTTTTCAGGACTTAGGATTTTCAGGATTTAGGATTTTTAGGGTTTGGGCTTTGGGGTCTAGCCGGAGGAAGCGGAAGGGCGTGTAGGTCTTTCAGGCTTACGGTAGAGTGGGGATCCGAAGGGGTTTAGAAAGGTTTAGTTTTAACAGCCACAGAAATCCTAAAGTTTAGGCTTTGGCTGGGGGTGAGGGTGTAGGGCTGCGTGCTTCTAGGATTCAAGATGCCCTAAACCCTAAACCCTGAACCTTTAACCCTAAACCTTAAACCGTAAACCCTAATCACCTTTTAGGGACCTTCGGACGTAGGGATATGAGCTACAGTCTAAACTCCTTAAAGGTGGTTATATTGGCGATTATATGGAGGTGCATTATAGGCCATATTAAGGGGGATACTTGGAGTTTAGATTATGGCTCATATGATTTTAGTGGAATTCATGCTTTTGGAGGTCTAGAGTTGGGTGTAGGGTTTAGGGTTTAGGGTTATGACAGAGCCCATGTACCCGTAATGTGTCGTGCTCACGGTCCGCAGAGTGAGACTCCCACTTCGGAAAATATTCTCACAACCTTACATCCCAAACCCGTGAAATTCTTGAATGCCCAAGTTCTGAACCCTCAAGGCTTCAAAAATCCTGTATGTGGCTTTTGAGAAACAAGGGTTCTCCTAATGTACGATTCTGGTAACCCCATTTCTCAAAATCAGAATCCGATGACTTTCATATGATTATGAGAGGGCCCTGATTCAGTTTGGGGGGATTGTGGTTACCAACGCAAAGAAGCCTATCATTCCCTTTTTCGGGCTTGCCGTAGCCACTCCGCCACTTAAAGCCTGGAACGTGGGAGCCTGAGGAATTCCCAAGTATGATCACAGATTTTAGGGTTTAGGGCTTAGGGGTGGGGGTTTTAGGGTTTAGGGGTTTAGGGTTTAGGTTTTCAGGTGGTTTGGTGAAATTATTTGGCAAGGAATGCCCGAGTTGGGGCTGTAACTGTCATTGGCCTGGACAAGCCAGAGGAGCACCCTGCTCCAGATGTCTTTGAGACTGCAGCTGAAGAACATGCTAAGAAGCAGAGCATAACAAGGTGCATTACTGGACTTCATGACAAGGGATGTTTGGAATGCCTTCAGGGCCAAGGGACAGGTGAAGCCGCATGTCCAGATGGGTCAAAAGAATCTTCTATTTGTTTCGACTTGACGCGCCCTCATCCTGTTTCTGTGGAAGGGTACAAGTATGCTCCCACTATGGGCTATTAGACCCTAGAATTCCCTATTAGACCCTATTAAGGGTAGATTAAGGTACCCTTAAGGTCTAATAGCCCATGGTCGGATCTGGTCATGGTGTATCGGCTACCAAATGGCAAGCACTTGCAGTATGCAATGGGTCTGAAGACTAAGGGAGCGCAGGAGATGACACAGCTGACTCAGGTCATGTGAGTAGTATTTTATTTGGGGATATTATGGTACCCAATATAGAGTAAGATTAGATCCTCCTTTTGGGGTATAGTACCTTATAAAAGGAATGTCACGATTGTGTTCACTTGGAGCTGCCCCTGTGTACCGAATGCACTCAGACTGTGGAAGGGAGTTCGAGAATGCTATGATGGAACAGATGCAGAAGCAGTATGCTATGTTTCGACGTACTCTTCACCATATGATCCACCTCAAAGAGACCTCAGCATGATGTGGGCATTTATTTGGCTTTTCTAATCGTATCGCAATCTCCTAGAACCTGACGACCTGTTCGCTTTTGAGCGCTTGGACTGTGGCAATTCGTCAGCACCCCAAGACCCACGCCCTATATTTAAATCCTGGTACCATAACCCTAGCCCCAAACCCTGACACTTAAACACTAAACCCTAAAGTCCAGTATACCTCAAAAACCTCCTAACCCTGAACCCTGAACCCTAAGCCGCAAGCACGACAGTCCAAACAACCCAAGCCGTAAAGCCATCAAAAAGGTCGCCACGACCATTGTCTTAGTGGGTGCCTCGGAGGGGGACAAGGCGGGGCTCGATGTTTGTTTAGGGTTTGGGGGTTTAGGGTTTGGGGTTTCGTGTTTAGGGGGTTAAGGGCTGGGGGTTTGGGGGGTTAAGGCTTGAAGGTTTTGAGCTCAGGGTTTGGGGTTGAGGGCTTGGGGTTATGTAATTTAGGGTTTAGGTGGTTTAGGGTTAGGGGTGTAGGGTTTGGCGTTGAGGGTCTAGGGTTTAGGGTTACATAGGGGGTGAAGTGTTTTAAGGAGGCTTAGGGTTTAGGATCCCCTCCCTGTCATCATAAACCTCCCCACCCGCTATAGGGGTATGAAGGGGAATGGCAAAGAACATGGAAAGGACCATATCTATTGCGATTAAGGGCTAAGGATGGCACCCCAACCCAACAATGACCATTCTCCCTCATAGTATACTGGCAACATACTGGCGACGTGGGGAGGTTTGCTATGGCGGGTACAACACCTAACGTACTTGGGGTTCAGGATTCAGGGTCAGGCGGTTCCGATGCTCCCATGTGGTGGTATACACTCGGACTCCTATCCGAGGATTTGGTGATAATATGGTTTGGCCGAGTATCCTCGGTACAGGAGCGCTTTGCGGATGCATGCAGGCTTTAAGTTTGCCCCAAGACAGGGCTGGGGGGTGGAGTTTTAGGGCCCTAAAACCTAAACCCTAAACTTAGTATGCTTCTCCCCCCCCCAAAGGGTCTGGCTTAGTTAGGTTTGTTCGGGGTTCATGAGCTCCTTGACGTGTTGTGCACCCTAGACCCTTATTTGACTAAACCCCTAAGCCCTACAGTCTGAAACCCTAAAGCCCCGAAGCCCCAAAGCCCTAAACCCCAAACCCCTCAACCCCTAAACCCTAAACCCAATCTACAATACGATATCCTGTCCTACAAGAGAACCCTTCTTTAATTTAGAGCAGTAAGGTCGTGCTGTGCCCTATTTAAGTCCTCATCGGCTCCAGAAATCCCGGGGGGCGGAGTGCAGTTGGGGATGGTATCATAATTCTTTCATTAGGGTTTGTAGGGTCTCGTTTGTGAGGTTTAAGTTTGACGGCTTGGAGGGGTAAGGTGGATTAGCGCGGATTAGGGGCTTAGGGCTTAGATTCTGTCAAGTTGAGGTAGGTAATTTTGTTGTGCGGGCTTCCCACGCAAATAAAAAAACACAAAAACCCTAAACTCCGGGCAATTTGTTTGCAATCTAATCGGCCTCGCATTTTTTTAATGCACCTCATCAGGCACGTCAGACCACAAGTTTTATGTTTTGCAAAGCCCTTCAAGGGTTTTAGAGATGCGTAAGAGAGAGAGAGAGAGAGAGAGAGAGAGAGAGAGAGAGAGAGAGGGAGAGAGGGAGAGAGAGGGAGAG
>CAJNIZ010045962.1:14618-37738 GCA_905231905.1 Symbiodinium pilosum
AAAGGTTTCACACACACACACACATACACCCTATATACAGCTTTGGGTAGTGCTCATCCGTGAAGTCGGAGACGCACTAGTGAATTCCATACACTCACACACACCGAGAGATAACAGGAGAATTGCCAGACTTCCTACATGCCAACACCCAGACACCAACGAGAGATCGTGGAAAGATCATCCAGAAGACAATGATGGCAGATTTGGCAAGAGAAAAATCACCACATGAACAGCAAAACAAGGTGTAACATGCTCCGCAGTGTATGGCTGACTCATGGAAGGCCGTCATAGAACAGGACCCGCACACAAAGGTTCAGGGGCTAAAGCAGGTTTGAAGGCTTTTCACAGAGCGCAAACGTGGGATACTCCCCAAAATTAACACCTGTCTTGTATTTGGAATGACAAGACTAGGTAGTTTCCCGAAAGAAGGGGACCCCAATATGAACCCCAGTATACTATAATCCTTATCCTACGGAAGCCCCAAGAGGTACCCTTAATGTTGGGATAACCTTACTAGCACCTTCTGTTGGAAACTACCTCGCGCGCATGTCAGGGTTTGGCTTGGTTGTTGTGAAGGCTTGCTAGTATCTTACTGGTGCCCCTAAACCCTAAACCCTAAACCCAAGTATCTTACGGGTGCTGAAGGGGGAGTGGGTAGTGGAATGTACACACCATTACAGGGGATATTGCAGGCTTTGTGATTCTCTGAAGCGTTCACTCCCGCACTCCCGTAAATCCATTAGTTAAGCCCGATACAGCAGTATTATAGAACCCCAGTTTAAATTTCCCTCCCAAAGCCCAAAGCTCTGAGCACAAGTAAGTCATGGACCCTAAACCCTAAACCCTAAACCCCTAAACCCCTAGATCCTAAACCCCTAAACCCTAAACCCTAAATCCCATGTGTTTCCCGAATTGCAGGGACATTGCTTCGACACTTCTTGCGCGTTTCACTTGACGGTGGTTTCTTCCCTAGGCCCTCCAACTACCCTATCAAGGCCTACGAGCCCACTATCAGGGGCAGGCTCTATAACCCCAGATAAGGGTTCTGGGAGGGTCTTGGATTGCAACAGTATGCCACACAGAGACATGAAGATACCCCGAAACCCTACTTGGAGGTCTAGCAAGTAGGTTTACAATCGGGAGAAAACCCTAAGCACCACACCCGAAATCCCAAACCCTAGACCCTGATTGTGGTAGTTTCCCAACATAGGGGGACCCCAATGTAGACACCCAAATACTATAATCCTGAGTACAGGGACCCGCACAAGGAAGCCCTAATTTTGGCAACCCCCCACATAATAAGCACCCATGGACCTCCAAATTTGCTAAGCCAAACCCTCAAACCCTAAACCCTACACCCTAAAACCCCAATACCCCCAACCCAAAACCACAAAAACCACAAAAACCAAAAAATCCAAAACCACTAAACCCCCCAAACCCCCAAATCCAAAACCCCAAACCCAATATATACCCCATATAATTCCTATAATCCCTGTAGTGTCCATTTTTCCATTATCCCTATATAACCCCAATATGTACCCTATATTCACCATTTTCTCGGCTGTAGCTCACCTGGCCTGCTGCTGAAAGTTGCCGAAACTGGAGCCTTCAGCAGGCGTCTCCTGGCATCTTGTAAGCTTAGGCTTAGGGATTTGGGATTTGGGATTTAGGGTTTAGTGGTCAGGGTTTAGGATTTAGGGTTTGAGATTTAGGGCTTAGAGTTTGGGGTTTCGGAGCGTTGGGTTTGGGGTTGTATGAGCTGTAGCCTAAACTTCTTCAAGGGGCTATATAAGGTTTGAGGCTTGGGGTTTGGGGTCTAAACTCCTTGAAAGAGATTGTATAGGCTTTAGGGTCTAGGATTTAGGGTTTAGGGTCTAAACTCCTTCAAGGGGATGATACAGGGCTTAGGGTTTAGGGTCCCAACTCCTCAAAGGGAGACTATATAGGGGATAAAATTGGGGATTACTATAGGGGATATGAAGGGGGATACCGGGAGTTCAGACTATGGCTCATATAGGGGTTCTATAGGGATAATGGTAAAGGAAGATTGAAACTACGATCCGGGGTTTGGGTTTGGAGTTTGATTTAGAGTTTGGGGCCTAGAGTTTGGGGTTGCGGGCTTAGGGTTTAAGATTTAAAGCTTTGGGTTGAGGGTTGAGGGTTTCAGGCTAGGATGCTAGGGCTTGGTGTTGGGGTTCATCTCTGTGTGTAGAGACCATTTGTTGCAGACACACAAGCTCAGCGCAGCAAATGCGCATAGTATTCAGCAACACCCCAACTACAAGGCCCCCACTTCCGCATAGACTCTTCCATGTCCATGGAATCCTACGAAGGCCTACGCCCGAAACCCTAAATCCTAAACCCTACTATGATCGAGCGTGGCAACAACTTGCATGCTTTGCTAGAAGCACACCTCCATGTGCGTAGGATTGCTTCAAACTCTCGAACTGCAAGCCCTGGAGTCCCCAACTCAAAAACTGAACCCCAACACCCTAGACCTTGGGTACTGCCCCCACCCAGTAACAGTCTATATTGGGGTCCTATTAAGGGCTATATATAACTATATAATAAATATTATCCAACTGTTACTGAGTGGAGGCAGTACCCAACCTAGGCCCTAACTCCTGAACCCTAAATCCCAAACCCTAGGCCCTGAACCCTGAACCCTAAATCCTAAGCCCTAAGCACTTGAAGCATGCTGAGCGGCCATCGCGGTAATCAAGGAAGGGTCTGACTGTATGAGCCGGAAGACCTCCAAAGCTCGAGAAAATAGGGTCCCTTAGGGTTTCTGGTCCGAGGATCCAAATATGCATTCCCCTAAACCCTAAGCCCTGAAACCTTAAACCCTAAAACCCTCCGAAAGCCCTATATGTCCCTATAAATATAAATAGAATATATATATATATGAATATATATATATATGTATCCCTATAGAGCCCCTATCCTCTTGGGCTTGGGTACCTTCTTTCAAGGTTTCTTCTTGCTTGGCAACCCTTCGGACGCTTACGCCTGCCCACAAGGCACAGGATCTTGATTTCATAAGCCTCCCTTTTAAATCTAAAACCCTAAAACCCTAAACTCGATTGGATTAGGCTTTAATTAAGGTTCAGGGGCTTAGGGTGTTGAGTTTGGGTTTGATGGCGTTGCTTTTCGGGTTTGGTTTGAGCACTTTACCCAGAGTTACGCAAACAACTGCAAAGATTCGGGGCTCCTGTGCAGGATCTCCGTGTGAAGGATCTGCGCGGATCATGTGGAGGCATACGAGGTTTAGGGTTTAGGCTTAGGGTAGAAATCTGAGTGATTAGGAATATCTTGCCCAGATAGAGGCATGGCAGAATCATTGCACAATATGCACCGAAATTTGAGTGTAACCGTGTAGGCCCCAACATTAGTGAACAATCATTCGTGATCTAAGGCCTCGGGTCCAAGTAGCATGCATGCAAGCGATGATGAAAGCATACCGATAGACTCAAGCCTACAAATTGGAACCTCGTCGATCCAGCGTTGGGAAGATCGCGCAGACTCGAAGCGGACTCAAGCCATAGAGAAGAACCAGCAACAGCAAAACAAGCACATTGGTAAGGAGGTAAGGACTTGCGCAATACGCGCAGAGCAGCAAGCGAGAACATGGAAGCGATGACAATGATGTACAACGCCTCTCACTGGGCTGAGGCTTTCATGGCAGCAGACACTTGCCAGGTGCTAAATGGCAGGTTCCCAAAATCAGGGCATTCCAATATAGACTCAAAATACTATAGTCCTTACTATTGCCCACCGCCCCCCCGCTATGGGAAGTCAGCATATACCGCTATCAAATATTGGAAGTGATTTACTTGAGGCAACCAAAACCACAAGTGGCTTTTGAGGGGAAGCATGTTTTCGAGGCATGACAGTATCGGCAAAAGGTGAACAATCACACAAAAAGACGCATGCATGATGGGGTTTAGGGTGTTGAGTCTTCAGGGTTTAGTGCGGTTTCCAAATATGGGGGGTGCCTCTTCCAGAACCTTCTGTAATGTGGGTGGAGGTGTATGACTTTTGAACATTCCCAGAACCTAGACCCTTCAAGGGAACAAAACTGCCACAGGGGCTGGCTGGCTGTCATGGGAGCCAGGACCCACTTCGTTTGCATAAGGGCCCTCTCCCCCCTCGAACCCTGAACCCTAAACCCCTAAACCCTAAACCCTGTGGATGTCAACCTAAAGAGGGGGGATTCCTAAAGGGGGGCTGGTAATCATTGGCATGAGGTAGCTATATGGCGCTTTCTCAAATTGGAAGTCACAAGTGATTGGCAGGATAAGCCCTAAACCCGAAACTTTCTGCTCCGAATGTATTATCAGGAGTCCCCCTTAAGGGTGCGTGGGACCCGTTTTGAGAAAATCCCATATGGCAACAGACAGGCCGACACTTGATAACTAGGCAGACCCAATAAAGCTGATACGGAAGCCCATGAAAAACATGGTAGGATTTCAATGTATGGTCACCCTGAATGGACACCAAAAACACAGACTCCCCCATATATTCTTGCAGAGCGCTTCATACACTTCCCGAATCCTAAACCCTCAACCCTATACCCCCCAAAATACCTCATATGGTAGTTTCCCTAAATTACTGTTCCCAAAACGGGGGAAATTTATATAGGGCCCCGTATTATAATGGGAACCCAAATATAGGACCCATAGGGAATTGAGACCAATCCTCATATACTTTGCGGGCTTGCCTGGAGCGTAGCCGCAACCACGGCCACAAGTGGGCCATGGAGGGATGCGATCCCTTGGGACTACGGTACTAAACATTCCGCATGACCTTAAGTACCTAATACCTTGGGCATGATCGTGTTATAAGGTCATGCATGATTTTCGTAGCAACAGTAGTGTCCTCTTCCTGGAGCATGTGATCTGTCAAACTGCCTTGACAACACCAGAAATTGTCTATGAATAGGTTCCCTTTTACCACAATAGGGGAGTGAACACTTGTCCCGAAGTGCCACCTAATAAAAGCTGTTGTTGCAGATTCGGCCCCCTGCTGCACGTGTAAGAAACCACCCTTGTAAGGTCCTTACCCGCGCTGACCTGTCTGCGAAGGAACCTGTTTTGATTGTGCTACTGCACCACCTTACCCTATAATCCTACCCGAGGAATTACAATATTACTGGTGCTACCACTCACAACCCCCATCTCCTAAACCCTAAACTATCCTAAACTCCTTTGGATAGTTTCCATATATACGGGGAACCCAAAAAATCGACCCCAATATACTATAGTCCTTATTCTAGGGAACCCCCAGAATTATACCCGTAATTTTCGGAAACCCTACTCCCTATCATTGACTATGTTATACCGGTTTCCATTTCGTTTTCCATGTGATTCTCCATTATCAGCCCCTAGTTTTGGGGACCCCGGGACCCACCCCCCCATATGAGCCATAGTCTAGACTCCTAGTATCCCCTTTCATATCCCCTAAAGTAATCCCATATATAATCCCCTATATAACCCCCCTTGAAGGAGTTTGGACTGTAGCTCATATGTGTCGAAACAAAGCATAGAATCAAACCTTGGGGGCTCCCAACCTTAGTCTGTTGACCTCCCAAATACCCATACTAAGGGTTCGAGTCCCCCTTAAGTAGGTAGAATCTGGGGTGCATGGGGATCTTATTGTAAAATTCCCAAAGCCATATTCTATCTACTTAAGTGGGACTATAAGACAATAACTTACTGTAACAGGGAATGCCCTAACTCATAAGGGGTTTAGGGTTTAGGGGTGTAGGGCTTAGGGGGCCTTGAGCCGCCCCAGAAGTCTTGATATCTGAAAAAACCTTAGTACGCAGGCCGTACTTCTGGGTGTTTGGGAGGTCCTGGTAAGCAAAGTTGTGCTGTGCGTCTTTCGTTCGGCACCACGTTTTTGTCCTTCGGCGTGATCTTGACGGTGATGCCTGCGAACCAATCTTTGCTGAGTACTTAGAAGCTATTGATGAAATAGGGCCCCGTTAAAGAAGGGGAAGCTACTAATACCACATATGTAATCATATATGATATATGTATGTTACATCCCGCGGTCTTTACAAATTCATCACACTCCTGAGCACGTGCAGCCTTAGCTGACTCGTAGAAATAGTCCCCCTTAAGTAGATAGAACATAGGGTATATGGGGATCTTATTATAATATGCCCAAAGCCATATTCTATCTACTTAAGGGGGGACTATAAAGCCCAAAGCCCAAACCCTAAACCCTAAATAGTAGTTTCCAGGCGTTTCAGTGTCAAGAGGGTCGGTAGTTTCCTGATACAGGTCCCGCACACCTTTGCGCTGAGGACCCTAAGCGCGGCATCACTGCCCGCGAGGTTCATTTTTGGAGCTGCTCCCTGTTTACAACCACTGCACTTAGCTGGGCTGGCTGTTTCGGGACTCACTGTAGTTATCAGTGCATGAGCAAGCTGCGATTTCTTTACCTCAGCTTCGTAGTGTACTTTGTCATTGACCAGCACATCTTCGAGGCAAGCACTTGCAGACAGTACAGTGCTGCAACAGAATTTCTTAAAAGTAACGGAGTTTACAGTGAAAGAGCCGAGCTGGCATCGCAGAGCCAGACGATCCAGATCAAGAGCGAGGCAAGTTTTGCGAAGTTTCTTGACAGAACAGCATACGGCATCAGGCACAGTTTACAACGCAATAGACGTACTCAGCGGACACCATTCGAAGTCAGTCCTTCCAGAGCAAGCCTTACGCAAACTGGAGGGCGCGCAGTTAGGGCAGGAAGTTACAAAGTGCAACATGTCAACACAGTACGAAGCCTGGTACTGCCATTGGTGTCGCAGAACCAACAGCCCCAAAGTGGCGTTTTGTCCAGGATGCGGATATACCTGGCAGGACATTATTGGGGATGGAGCCAGCTATGTCGGAGCAAGGCAGAAAAGCTCACCATGGGAACGGGGCGAGTTTTCCCCGAGATGCAGAACGCAGTCACCAAGGCGTGCTTGGGTAGAAGATGGCAATTGGAGTGGCAAAGCAAGCGGTTAGAGGCCAATACCGACACCACCTCCAATTCCACCCAATCACAGCAAAGGAAAAGGAAAGCAAGGGCAACTTGCATCACCTTCAGTAGGAAGCAGTTCTGCGGAGATGCAACTGTCAAGTTTGGTGTCGGCTTTGGCGGAGCATCAAGAAGCGCTGCCACCAAAACTCCGCGAACTGGTGCATTCTCATCAAGGTCAAAATGCCACCGCGCAGGCAAAAGCTTTGCACAAGAATGTGGCAGCCCAAGCATCAGCAGCCAAGCAACTTGCTG
Source organism: Symbiodinium pilosum (assembly GCA_905231905.1). Taxonomy (NCBI): domain Eukaryota; class Dinophyceae; order Suessiales; family Symbiodiniaceae; genus Symbiodinium; species Symbiodinium pilosum. The sequence continues at coordinate 21,903 of CAJNIZ010045962.1, forward strand.
GGCTAAGAGAAAGGCGATCCAAATATTTGATAGAATGGCAGAGCTACGTAAAGAAGCTTGGAGATACTTTGAAACAGCAGTTGGAGGAAAAAGCAACCATCTTGGCTGGTTTAGATGCGGAAGAAGATGTACTCCAAGAAGCTCTGGAAACAGCCAAAGCTGCAGTCCTTTCGCTTGCCAGGGAAGAAGCCCCAGCAGAGACAGAAGCAATGGATGCGGAGCTTACCGAGGACAACATGCAAGAGACCAGACAAAGACTTCTCCTGCAGGAAGAAGCGCTGCAAAAATCAGTTGCACTGATGCAGCAGGATGCCGTGCAGGAAAGGCAGAGAGAAGGATCAAGGACGCCAAGACGCAACCAGAAGCAACCAGATGGAGAAGACCTAGAAGACTCTACCAAGCAGTCTTTTGGGGCGGCCCACTCATGAGCCACTCGTGTCTGAGTGGGCCGAAAGGCACGCACTCTGTCTTTTCAGAGTCGGATTTTGTAGCCCCATACTTCGCGGAAATGTTAGGGCAGCAGATGCAGCTGGCTGTGATTTTGGATGCCATAGGAATCACAGTCAAGATACATGACCCAAGGCTCTGCACTGAGCAAGGATGGTCATGTACAATGCCGCTGCTCCAGGATGTGCCAGAGCCTCATGCGGTGCTTGCTTCAGTTGAGGTTGGCGTGAGCGCAAGGGTTGACATGGACAGTACCAATCCTTTCGAGCCACATCGGTTCTCAGCTGTTGCAAACATTGCAGATGCTAAGTGCATATATTCTGCGAGTATGACGAAGAATGGGAAGGCCAGAAGCGACCAAAAGCTACCTGGCATAGGTAATGTTGCTCTGCTTATTGGGGGGTTATCGTATCGTAGGGATGCTAATTTGGAGAGGAAACCACACCGCCAAGTTAGCTTCAGCAATTTTGTGCAAACCGTTAGCCCACAAGAGGCTAAAGGGTTTGAAATTTTGAAGGAGGCAAGTGCCAGTGGCATGACTCAGTGCGCTGCGAGGCCTTGCGCTTCCTTGAAGGACACGTCTTACAGTCATCCTGAAAGGCACAGGAACGTGGCAGACATGCATGATATGGGTTCTCTTTGTCATGATAGTTACAGAGAGGACAGCGACTCGAAACCTAGCGGAATGTCGAAGGGCAAGGGCATGATTCTTGAGCTTGATCAGCTCATTCTCCCTGATTGTAGATACTCGGTGGGAGTGAGTTACAGTAAGCTTGAGTCTCTACAAGCTGGACACCTCATCCAACAGCTGTGCCAAGACGAGAGCATTTTACATGACATGCCTGAGACTGTCAAGCAGGACTTGCGGAGTTGTCTTGCGTATGACCCTTCCGTGCATGAGTTGACATCATTCATTGTGTACACTGATGGCACCTTTTTTGAGAACACATGCACTGGAGCGTGGGCTTTGGCAGTTTTTGGTGTGTGCAAAGAAGGAAAGTGTTGGCTCGGGATGGCGTCAGGACTTTGCAACGATCAGGGTCAAAATGAAACTGGAGGAGCCACTAGTGCTTTCGCGCCGGAGTGTGTGGCAAGTCTCCATGCACTAGTGCTTGCGTTGAATGAGTGTTGTTCCACATGCATTTGTTTTGATTGCACGAGCGCTGCTGACACTGCCAGACTTATTTCTGCCTCCAAACATCCGATTGCGCAGGCTGCGGCTTCTGTTTTACATATGGCGGGCATTCAGCATGTCAATGTTGAGTTTGAGCATGCTAAGGCACATTCTGGGATACCTGGAAATGAGTTGGTTGACAGGCTTGCAAAACGTGCGGCCAAAGGATCAGCGCACAACTTCCCAGGAGACTCGGTGCCGGAGATGTTGCTGGAGGGAATTGTTCCGTGGTTGTGGACGGCGTTGCCCAACATTTCAAAGATGAGTCAATGGCCCTACATGGACCCCAATGATGTTGCCTCTGTTGGGAGTCTTGCTGAAAAGACAAAGCAGCATACCGTCAAGCAGGATTTCTGTCATGAGCATGAGGTTGACACAAACATCCTGCCCTGCACTGATGAAGGTTTTGCTACGCTCAACATGTTGACTTATAATGCAATGTCGTTGAGGAGCATAGTCGACCAAGTTGCAGTTGAGAAGATGCTTGTGGCCAACAATGTTCACGTCGCAGGTTTCCAGGAAACTAGAGACATGAATCATGAAATCACGGACACGGCCCATTTTCGGCAAATTCATGCTGCCGGAAAAGATGGCAACTTCGGCTGCCAGCTGTGGATACGGAAGCAATCCCTTTGGCGCCTTGACACGATTGCTGTGCGTTGCCAAACTCCGAGACTGCTTTGTGTTATGGCCAATTTGGTTGCACATGCCCCGCACAGCAGGCAGAGTGATGAGTGCATTGATGAGTTTTGGGGGCATGTCAGGCAAGTTATTGGTAGTTGTGGTGAAGGTGTGCGCCCCATCATACTTGTTGATGCCAATGCCAGATTTGGTGGTAATCAAAGGCGTGTTCCCGAGAATCGAAATGCTTGCCAGCTTGAAATGTGTGTCAATGACTTTGCGTTGGCGTTGACCAGGCATGTTGATTGTCGGGGACGACAAGTGCAGACATGGGTTGGTTTTCATGAGAAGCCGGCAAAGTTGGACTACATTGCGTTGTCGGCAGAATTGGCTGCGTCGTTTATCACCCAAGGGATACCAGAACAGGCCGACATGTTGACTGAATGGGATCACAGACCTTTGTTAGCTTCTGTGCATCTGCCAGCTGGACGAGTCCCGCGGGATCAGAGGTTGAAGCTTGATCGGCGCGCCATGTCCAAGCCGCAAAATCAGCAAGTTGTGCAGCAAGTTTTCAAGGATGCGCCGCCTTGTCCTTGGTCTATGGACGTTGATGAGCATTTACGTGTTGTTCACAGACACTTGCAGCAGCAGCTTGCTACCGCCTTTCCCTTGAAGCCTGGTCGCATCAAGCAACCCTACATCAGTCACAAAACTTGGACTCTTGTTCGTGAACGGAATGCTTGTCGACAAGTCATTAGATACTTAAACCAAGCGTGGGCGAAGGAAGTGCTGCATTTCATGTTTCACGCTTGGAAAAGTTGTAGGTTGCCTAGTTTTGGATGGAATCCTAAAGGGCTTGGCGGTTTTGAGATGATGAGGGTTCCTGGTCCCCCAAATGGGCATGGAAAACGTATCCAAGCAGCAACGCATGGCAAAAAAATCGCTGCCATCAATGTGGACATGAAGTCTCAGCTGAAGCAAGACAAGGCTGAGTTTGTGAGAGCTGCTTTTGATGAAGCGAGATCCCAAGGGCCAGACAAGCTTGCTTCTTTAATCAGAGGTATCACTAAGCAAGGGCGTCGTTACAGGCCCATTCAAACGGCGCCAGTCTTGCAGCTGCCTGATGGAACATGGCAGGCCGATCCAGAAATCACTAAGGACATGCCTGGTGATCATTTCGCCAAGGCCGAACGAGCTGTCAAAATGACACAGCAGAGGGCTGACACTGAGCTCAATGTTGCTGCTGTGCCTCAACACGGCCAGGTAGAAGATTTAAAATCACTGCCAAGTGTCATCGAGCTGGCGGAGGCGTTTAGAGCCATGAAGAAAGGTACAGCGACAGGAGTCAGTGGCTTGCCTCCTGAAGCCTATCGGCAGGCCCCCATTGATGCCGCGACCGTTTACTTTCCCATTTTGTTAAAGATGGTGGTCGGCGGTAAGGCACCGCAGGCTTGGAGAGAAGTCCTTACTGTCCCAATTTCCAAACCAGGGAAGGTGCCAGGAACTGTTGGTGCTTGGAGGGCAATTGCGTTACAGGAAGCCGAAATGAAGGGCATTGCTGCTGCAGTCAGAGCTAAGCTCACGCGTTTCATCGAACCACTTTTTAGGCAGGGTCAGGGTGGGTCAACAACTGGTTCCACTCTTGACGTTCCACTCGCTGTGACTAAGTCTCATGTTCGCAAGCTGTGGCAAACTGGCAGAAGTGGAGCAATCCTGTACATAGACGGAGCCTCGGCTTTTTACGCTGCTGTAAGGGAATTCCTTTTTGATTCTCAGGCCAACCTCAATGACCAAGAAAGACTTGTGAAGCTGATTGAAGTCTTACATCCTTCTGAACAGATTAGACAGGAAATTTATGCTATCTTGATTGGCCCGTCAGTTCTGGAGCAAGCCGGAACGCCGTCCATACTGCGCAGGTTTGTTGCTGCGACGCTGTCAGGAACATACTTCAAGATGAGTGCGACAGGCAACACAGTGTGGGCAACACGCACAGGCGTCACGCCCGGTGCTCCCCTTGCAGATGCGTACTTCCAAGCTATATTCACACAAAGCCTCAAAGAGATGGAGCGTCGGTTGCGAAATGTTGATCATGGCCCTGGGGATAGTTTGGAACATGTTGGAGAGGAGCCTAACGCGGCGATTGTTACCTGGATTGACGATGCAGCGTTGCTCGCCGAAGTTGAGGATCCGGCGTGCCTTGTTGTGCGTGTGAGAGAGATGGTTGTGCATGCTCAAGCGGCGCTTGCTTACATTGGCGTTGACACCAATTTTGGCGCAAACAAGACGGAAGTCATGCTTGTCTACGTTGGAAAACAAGGCAAGCCGCATAAAGCCAAATGGCTTTCGCCGCAGCACCCAACGCTTGATGTTGAATTGGTTGATGGATCCGAAGTTCAAGTCGTGATTACTCCCCACTATCAACATGTTGGTGGCATTGTTGAATACACCGGCGAGGACACGTTAGATGTTGACAGAAAAGGCATGTTGGCTCGGAACGCTTTTTGTCCGTTGTACAAGAAACTCCTTTTCAATCCACACCTTACTTGTAATGAGAAACGTGCTTTGATCAAGTCGCTGGTTGGAAGAAAGTTGCTTCATGCTGCTGGGCATTGGGTGTTGAAGACGCAGAGAGAACTCCGCAAGTTTCAGGCTGCGTACATGAGACATTGGCGTAGTTGCGGCCGGCCCCTTTTAGGGATCTCGTTTGCAGGCGCAACAGACAAGGAAGTGTGCGCGATGCTTGGCGTGCTTGAACCGCTTGAGGCACTTGCTGTTGAAAGGGTTCGATCCATCATTCACGTTGTTAGAGATGGGCCTGGATACTTGTTGCATGTGTTGTCGACGGACGGTTGGTGGATGCCACAAGTTGCTTTGGACATTGAGTTGATTGTTGAGGGGTCACACGTTGATGTTGCCTTGCCCGGAAAAGTTCAGTGCAAGGACTGGACCCTTCTGCTTGGTTGTGTTGGAACACAAGTTGACGACCTCAAAAAAGCACTGAAAGTTCATCAGAGGCGAACCTTGCTTGCCAGAGCTGAGTTTGCAAGTGCTTGTCTTGTCAAAGCAAAACTGAGGATGCAAGCGCAAAATGTTGGCGTTGCCGTTTGTCACTTGCCACAAAGCGATATCCAGCCTCAATTTCCGTGTAAGCTGTGCGGCGAGTTGTTTCAAAATGCTGCAGCTGTTGGATCACATTTATCGAAGGTCCATGCGCAGGGATCCGCCATAGGGAGTATAGGCGGCACTTCTTGCGAGGTTTGCATGAAGGATTTCTTTTCTACGAAGCGCCTGCATCTCCACTTGCGGAAAGCGCAGACCTGCAAAAGAGTTTACCTTGAAAGTGACGTGGATGTTGATGGGCCCCGTGTGAAAGGGTCTGTTAGAGCCTGGCAGCCGGCGACCAGGGTCCAAGGACCTGCAAATTTTTGGGCACATCTGCGTCCTGTTGCTCGGGGTGAACGTGTTGAAGAGGGTCGAGGGCAGACGCACGTAAGGATTCTTCTAGCTTTGGCCCGGTCGTGCCCTTCTTCCAATGATGCTAGGAAAGTCGCTGTCTTCACTAAGAGTGTTTTAAAGGTTTCGCTTCTATCTTATCATGGTGTAGCTGCGAGCCTGATGACCTCCATGGTTGTGCAGACGACTTGCCGATTGGAACTCCTTGCCTTACGGTGATTGTTGATGTTATTACGTGTTTTGTGAAGTTCTCGGACTCTGTTGTTGGTTCCTTTGAAGGGGAGGCATGGTGTTTTCGATGGAGTGGCAGTTTGCTGCTAGTTGCGCCTCGTGGCACATGTCTTTCAGAGGAGTTCCTATGCTTGTGAGCTCGGCATGTGAATTCAGCAAGCACCCGACGTGGACCTACTTAAGCGCAAGCAAGCAAGCAAATAGTAGTTTCCATTTTCTTTTCCATTATCCCAATATAACCCCAATGTAACCCCAATATTCTGTCTACTTAAGGGGGGCTATATCTGTATGGACTCCCGAACCAAGGATGCAGCAGTGTTTTTGTCGGACCCCAAAATCATACCCTTGATTTTGGGAAACCCCATGTGTTTCTCAACTACGATGTCAGAACAATTACCATAAACAGGAGGACCCCAACATAGACCCCATAATGCTATAATCCTGGTGCTTGGGCTCCCAAAAAAAGTACCCCTAATTTTGGGAAACTCATAGGGAATGGAATAAAATCAACCCTGAACCCTAAACCTTTCTCGAAGGATCTCTGGACTTAGTAGGTCTTTTTGGTAACATGGGTTATTGGGCTTATAATAGGGGTTCTTGAGGATAGTAGGTAGCCTTATTGAGACAGAAGATCATCCAAGTTTGGCCCCTTGTTAGGGTTGAAGGGTTTGGGGTTGCATAGTTGCCGGCCTTGGTGTTCACAAAGGGGAGAGGAAGGGGGCCAATTCTTGTCCTCCTTTGTACATGATGAGTCGACAGATGTTGATGATATTCCACTTCTTGCTTCCAACGCTCCCATCCTACAAAAAGGTCCCCTCTCTGATGACAGCAGCGGTTGCTGCAAGGAAGCACGCCTGTTTTTTCGGCGATCTCTTTTTGCATAGATCCTTGGATGCCAGGAGAGACACTGTCAGCAACTTGAGTGCTGGGATGAGGACTTAGGGGTTTAGGGGTTTAGGGTTTAGGGTTTGGGGATCAGGACTTAGGGCTTATAGTCCCCCTCAAGTAGATAGAATATGGGGTATATAGTATATGGGGATCTTATTATAACATCTTATTATAATATACCCAAAACCATATTGCATCTACTTAAGGGGTTTAGGGTTGGAACTTCTAGTGCCGGATATTTTTGAAGCACTTTGCGGGTCTAGTAAAGTTTGTCTGCCGTTCAGTCATCTGTCTAGCTGCTCTCCAAATCTTTCTCCCATGATCCTTGAGAAGGACTGCCGTAAGCTTATTGTCATCTGCGCATGAGCTATAGTCTAAACTCCTAGTCTCCACCTTAAATAAGCCTTATAATGCTCTCCTGTGTAATCCCCTATAGAGCCCCCTTTAAGGAGTTGAGATTATAGCATATATGTCCCCAAAGCTTCGTGAGGAGCGTGGATGGGTTCCCGAGGTTGGGATAGGCCTGAGGTATGGGCACTTGGGTTTAGGATTCATTTGCGATACCATCTTCTATACTCAGAGAGATCACAAGGTGAGGTAAAGGAAGGTGGGGTAAATAAAGGAAATAAACACCAACATAATGGAGTCTACCATGGGGATGCCTTAGCCCACCTATAGTCCCCTTTAAGTAGATAGAATATGGCTTTGGGTATATTACAATAAGATCCCTATTCACCCCGCAGTCTAGCTACCTAAGGGGGGACGAATGGAGCTCCCTGATATATGGGTGGTTGTCAAAACTATTTTCCCTTTTTGGGTACCCTAAATATTAGGTGCTGTATTATAATAGGGACCCAAAAAGGGACCATAATTTTGACAACCACCCATATACACCACCAGCCACCACAGCCCTCTTAGACCAAGTTTCCACTTTTGCCGATGACCAGGCCGCAGGAAGAGAATGGCATGGCCACCTCAGTCTACTACCAGGATGGGCCATTAGACCTTAAAGGGCCTTTAACCTACCCTTACTCTGGTACTAATAGGGAAATTTAGGGTCTAATAGCCCATACTGGTAGGGGCTCAGAGGTTTAGGGGTTTGGGGGTTTTGGGGGTTTAGGGGTTCAGGGGTTTAAGGTTTAAGTGATTAGGGGTTTATAGGGGTTTAGAGGGCCGGGTTTACAGGGTGTAGGGTACTCTTTTTAGAGATCGTACAGGGCTGGTTTTGAGAAACTCCTGTATGCGAAGAGGGGCAAAAGACTGCAGCAGGACCCCCTGCTTGGGTGTAGGGCTTAGCGTTTAGGATTTGGGGCTTAGGGAAGTTACAATAACTTCAGATCCAGAAATGGCGGTTTCCCAAAAATGGGGGTACCTTTTTGGTGGTCCCCATAATAAGGACTACAATATTTTGGGTCTATGATGGGGTCCCCCTATTTCGGGAAACTACCAAATCTATTTTGGGACTGTATGTCCAGTGGTCTTTAATTTTCTCGCGAGAGGCACGCCCCACATGTACCTGCGTAAAATCTCTTAAGAAAGTCTGTAATCATCTAACTCCCTTCCCTAGCATTAACATGCTCTACTCCCCTAATATTAAATATTCCGATAGTGGTATACTATAAAATATGAGGATCATTTAATATTAGCGGGGTGGAGAGTTTTGAGCATCAGGGGAGGGGATTAGTTGCGAGAAGAACCGAATCTGGCTCTGAACGGCTTTCACACTGCCTCACCCAGGAACGGAAACTACAATGTGGAGTTTAGTGGTTATGTACGGTTTACGTGGGGATTACATAAGAACTATGCCGGGATTGATTCTTGACCCGGAATCCTCGAATGAGGACCACTTTTCCTTTCAACCTAGCCCGACTGAAATTCTAAGCAGCATAGAATTCCCACCTAAGCCCCCAAACAAGGTTACCAGATCATTCCCAAAAAATCGCTTAAATAATCCCCTCATGATCACCAAAAAATCCGCAAAAACAAGCTACACCCTCAACGCTAAATTGCAGTTTCAACTTCAATTTCTTGTCCATTTGATCTCCATTTTCCTATGTAACATCTATATGAGCTGCAGTCTAAAATCCTAGCATCCCCTTTAGCAACCCCCACACTACTGCCCATATAACCCTCTTTAAAGAGTTTAGACCCTAAACCCTAAATCTAAACCCTACATCCTAAACCCTATATAATCCCTTATATAACCCCCCAAAGGGATTTCCTCCGCACCCCTTTTTGCGGAGATGCGGCTTGTGCCAAGACCCTGGCAGGAAGATGCTCTAAATAAGTCAAATCTTTTGGGTTCCGGATTTGGGGTTTAGGGTTTAGGGTTTATGGTCCCCCTTAAGTAGATAGAATATGGCTTCAGGTATAATTATCATAATAAGATCCCCATATACCCCATATCCTATCTACTTAAGGGGGACTATAGGGCTTTAGGGTTCGGGGCTCACGGCTTTGGGCTTGCAGGACAGACAAACCGTAAGGCTCAATGTGGATGTCATTTACGGACCGTAGGGTCCAATGTACTGCAGGGAGGCCAAATAGCTACCAACAATATGTTGAGGCCTACTTGAGGTACCCCATACAGTAGTTATACAAAAAACTCTGGAACCAGGATTTTGGCAATTATCCAGCCTTCTACAGTAGACACCAAAAGTCCCGGGGAAACACCACTGCTCGGGACACAATCTGGCGTTTCTGTTCAAACTATCACGGCTGCAGATTACAAACGCTGGCAGCCTTCAAGGGACTCTTCCAACACCTTGTTAGAGGTAATGCAACAGAATACCATGTCATGCACAAGCTCCGTGAAAAACATGAAAGCACCAGAAATGCATGAGGACGCTGAGCGCCAACAGACCTGGACTTTCTGGCAGGAGCACCGGATTCCAACAGTCAAATGCTCCCGTTGGCTAGCAAATATGCGAGCTTCCCAAAATTAGGGGTATGCGTTTGCGGGTGGGCGTCATAGGGATTGTAATATTTTGGGGTCTATGTTGGGTCTCCCTAGTTTGAGAAACTACCATATCCGTGGTGCTAGGAGGTCAGAGGAGTGGGCACATGGTCCGCTTAGGTTTTGCGGGCGTTGCCGCGCTGCTTCTTGTGCACATGTTTAGAGACCGAGACATCACAGCGACATCTACCACATACTGCACACGCAATCTTTCCATCCTCAAAGAGAAAGGTGCACGTGCCTTTCACAAGGGCCAACAACACCCACCATGAAAAGCAGGGCTTAGGGCCCAAGACATAGGTGTCCCTTTAAAGGAGATATAGGGGGCATATAGGGATATACTGCGGGGGCCTATAGCCCCGACTCCACAAAGAAAATCCTATATGTCCGGAAATCCTACACTTTTGGCAGGAACCCTCCCTGTGGCGAAAATGTTTCATGATGGATACATTGTGACTTTCGCTAGGGCTCCCAGCTACCTAAATAGTAGGTTACTGGGCTATGTAACTATGAAATATATACAACCCAGAACCCATTATTTACGTAACTGGAATCTACTCTAATGCCCTTGACCTGATACTAACCCCTCCCTAATAAATGCCCACAATGTCATAGTATCAATATCAGCCATTGTCAATATTCTCCATATAATGAATGGACATGGGTTCCAATATTAAGGGCCCCCAAAGAGAGCTCTATGTCCACCCTTGATGGTCCCGTGGTAAGCCTAACGTTGACAGCAGCTCATACATTGTTGGGAATATTAACAAGTAGGGGCTGGGGGGCAACACCCTAAAATGCCCAAACCTCCCTAAACCCTGATCCCTACCCCTAACCCTGAATCTCATACTTAGACCCCTTGACACATCCATCCGGGCCTATCTTCAACCTCTCGGCCCTCTTTCTGGGCCTCAGGCAGTCGGATGCTGACTTGGAGGTTCGTGATTAAATCAGGGCTGTATAGGGCTTATTTGAGCCCTGGACTCAAGTTATAGTTATACTATCTTCCTGAAAGGTCCCTCCTCAAACCCCTATACATTCCCGTATAGGTTCGTGATTAAATAAGGGCTGTATAGGGCTTATTTGAGCCCTGGACTAAAGTTATAGTATCTTCCTGAAAGGTCCCTCCTCAAACCCCTATACATTCCCGTATAATTCCACCCAACCTAACTTTCATCCGTAGCTCATACATGGCTGGAGTGGGGTAGATTTTAAAGGAGTTAAGTTTATTTCTAGCCCGTTTGTACCGGTATGCAATACCCAATTAGAAGCCCCCTGATCTGCTTGGAACTGGGGTTTAAGTAGCCATGAACCTCCACCAAGTAGGTGCTGGTTTTTCAACCCAGAACCAGAAGTCCGCACCCAGTGGCAGCAGCGGATGTTTCCCAGGCCCGTTCTTTAAAACTTCCTGGCGTGTAAATGATGTTTTTGAATTTTTCGGGGGTAGACATACACTCTCTGAAACCACTTGAACTATATTGGTAGCATAGGATCCCCGTCAAGATGCTACTCAGGTGTAATGCCGCCGAACCGCTATCAACCTTTTATTTTCACGATGAATTGAGGATCTGTCACCAATTGAGGTCCATGCAGCTAGGGTTAAGTGTTTAGGGGTTTAGGGTTTCGGGGTCTGCTGTGAGTTACCGTGCAAGCAGTGATGGTTAGGTGTCAACGATCCTTCAAGCGCATGGCTGCATGCAAAGTGCTGCCATGGCTTGACTGTGGCTGGCCATCCAACACAGTCACCCACCCCACGCCGTCTAAGTCGGTCAAGCCATCCAAACCTTGTTTGGGACCTAAACTCAGTTAGGTCCATCTTGGTCAACAACACCACACATTTCTATAGCCAAGCTTCCGGTTGGCCCCGAAAGCAAGCCCAATAATACCCGGCATTGTAGGAGGGATGGAAATTTTTTTGCAAGGCCTGGGGGGCCTGGGAAGGCCCTTGGAGGCCCCAGGGCAGGAGCCTTTTTTTGGCGAGGCCCCCTCGCAAAGGAGGCCCTGCAAGCTTCGACTACAGCGTTTACGTTATTTAGGGTTTTACAAGGGACCAGTACTGGTCCACGCGGAGACCTGCTCCAGGTCCCTGGCCTCGTAAGTTCTACAGTACCCCTGGCTGTGGGAAGGCAGGCGAGCGGTTGGATCAACCTGCGCCATCGATGTCGAGGCACTTAAGCGCCGCCCACCGTCGAAGCTGGGCGGCCTATGCCATGAGTTTCGGGGGGTAAGGTTCACGGCCGATACTTAATCCCTGGCAGCTGCGGAAAAACAGCATGTAGTAGTTTCCATAAACAAGGCTTAGGGTTTAGGGTTTCCCAGTATAGACCACAAATTATTATCATCCACACGTTCCACCACCAACCTTACCCTGCCCTACCCCACCCTCCAATCCCGACCGTACCTGCCATTCCCTGGCCCTCCCTAGCTCGACTTACCCTGCGCAACCAAGTCCTACCCCACCGATACCCTATCCTACCCATTGTGAAACGGATGCGATGATGGGTGTAGAGGAGATGAAAAAGCAAATTCTTCAGATTGGGGAAGAGGTTTAGTAGTGCCCGTATTCACAAGCACACTCCCCTTAACTGGCACTAAGTTGAGCTTCCCACGGTTTGGGCTTGGGGTCCACAGCTTGACAACTTGGCTCCAAACGACAGCCAGCTGGGGTGTACTAAGCAAGTTTTGTTGCGGAGCTACTGAGTTCCCACGGTACGAACCCAAAGCAAGGAAGTAGGCTCAGCACTTTGTACTAGAGTGCTTGTGGATCCGTCATCTTTGTAACGCGATCGGTTCTCTTGTGCGGTGATCGGACCAAAAGCCCTTTCGTCAGCCTTGTCTTGAGACATTTCAGTAGCCTGCCCTATGGCGGTTAATACGCTAGCACTATTCTAGTATTCAATATTTCTACCCGTCCTGCTGCTGCTAGCACAGACAAATACAGGATGTATATTTACGTATCTGGGTACGTTCTAAGTCTTCCCAAGCCTGGAAGACAGCCGTCCGGGAACACTTCCTATTGTAAACCACCATTTGAGCCATCGTCTAAACTCCTAGTATCCCCCTTAATAACCCCTATAGTAGTTCCCTATATAATCCCCTATATAATGCCCTTTAAGGAGTTTAGACTATGGCTCAGTTGGGGTGTGGGGTGAGCTCGAGCAAGGTCACCATAATTGGCACAGTTGTGTTGAGCCCAGGCACCAGATGCCGTTCAGCATCCATGGAGGCTTCAATGACCTGACTTGACCCTAAACCCTAAACCTCAAACCCTATAAACCTTAAGCGGGTTTAGGGCTGTACTTAAGGCCCCTAATTCAGACTTACTTGTGAGGTCAGGGCGGGGCAGTAAGTATGTTTATAGCCCGCAGGAGCCGTTATCACGACCCCAGTATCACCCACTTGAAGATTTGGATGATCTTCTCAAATTAGTAAGTCTATAGCTTCCCTTAAGTAGATAGAATATGGGGTATATGGGGATCTTATTCTAATGTACCCAAAGCCATATTCTATCTACTTGAGGGGGACTATACCTACTATCCCCAGTAACCCCTATTCTAAGCCCCATAACCCATATTACTAAGTAGACGTACTAAGTAAAGAGGTCCTTCAAAGTACTTACTAGGTCCCTGGACCCTCCGAGTAAAGCTTCGAGGCTCCGAGAATTTCACTCCCTCAACCCTAGTCCCCCCTTAAGTGGTTTAGGGTTTTGGGGTTTTGGGTGTATAGTCCCCCCCAAGTATAAGCTAAAATCTCCCTCAAGTAGATAGAATATGGGTTATATGATTGGGGTAATATTGGGATAACGGAAAAGAAAATGGAAACTGCTATTTAGGGTTTGGGGTGTATAGTCCCTCTGTAAGTGTATAGAACTTGGAATAATGGAAAAGAAAATGGAAACTACTGTTTAGGGTTTGGGGTGTACAGTCCCCCGTTAAGTATATAGAATCTGGGATAATGGAAAAGAAAATGGAAACTACTATTTATGGTTTAGGGTGTAAAGTCCCCAACGCCCGATTGTCCCCCTGTAATGGAGAATCAAATGGAAAAGAACATGGAAAATGAAATGGAAACTAGGGGTTTAGGGTTTCAGGTTTAGGGTTAAGGGGTCTAGGGCTTAGGGTTTATAGTCCCCCTTAAATAGATATAGAATATGGGGTCATGGGGATCTTATGCTAATATACCCAAAACCATACTCTATCTACTTGAGGGGACTATAAACCCTAAACCCCTATACTTAGGTTTAGGGTCTGGCGTTGCTGAATGGGTGATGTGAGCTGAAGTGAAAAAACTCCCCGTATCCCTATTAATCACCCTTGTAACATCGGGTTTTGGGCTTAGGGTCTAAACGCCTAGTACCCCCCTTAATAATCCCTAATAGCCTAGAATACTCCACTATATAATCACCTATATAGCCCCCTTTAAGGAGTTTAGACTATAGCTCATGTGGAGATGGGTTGTGTGGCCTGTTGAAGGGATTCTACAGGAACCAGGATAGGGTTTCTTGCAGTTAGGGCCACCTGGCGCGTCAAGGAGCTAGAGGCCCTAAACCCTTTCAAACCCGTAATCCGAAGCCGTTATTTGGCCAGACGCCCACTCTTGCCCCTGCAGTAATACCAAAACGCGGCCGTGAATGACTGTTCCCAGTATGGTACCGGTATGAGGTCGGAGGACATAATACTATTGGATCCTAAGAACCCCCAATCCTATTCAAACGTATATATCCCATATGGTAGTACCTGTCTATAGTGAGGATTGCATTACCTTGTGATATATAAGAAGACCGGCATTTATGGAAATACCGGTTTTTGAGAACAGTTGACCAGGTCTGTAAGGGCACTACTGGGTTCTACTCAGCCTTAAACCCTGATCCCTCACATACTGCGCAAACCGAAACCTCAAGCAACTGAACCCTAACCCGAAACCCAAAACCTTTAAACCCCTAATCCCTAAAACCCAAAACCCAAACTCCGAAAGTACATCCCCCTAAACCCTAGACCCTAAACAAAGGAAGCAGCCAACAAGCAAGACTGATTGCGGGGAAGGGTGCTCCAGTGAGCACAGCTTCCACTGACTCCTAGGCCATGGCAGTTTTTGTGTTAAGAAAACATGTAGGGGCTGATGGACTGAGCATGGGGCATGGGATTTGGGGGTACAGTTTGTACAATTTATATCCCGCTCTTCCATCGCCACCTCTTCTCGCGCTGCGTGTCAAGCTCCAAAGGAAGGTGAGTGAAGATCATGTACGTGCCGTGTGGAATGACTCCATCTTATCGTTTGATGTTTCAGGCGAATTCTGTTCAACACTTCTGTATCAAGGCTTGTATTACCTTCAGCTTGAGAACTTAGTTTGATGCGTGACATCACTGCATAGGAGCACCTCCAAAGAAAGAGAAGCCCATGAAAAGAAAGACCGGGTTAGTGCTAAGAAGCTCAAAGCTGATCTTTGATTTCCCTTAAGTAGATCGAATATGGCTTTGGGTAACATTAGAATAAGATCCCCTATGTACTCCATATTCTATTTGCTGAACGGGGACTATACCCCTACAAGGGAAACCCATAAGTTCCTGATGTAAAACCCCCTCCTTTTAAGGCCTTAATATGAGGATCCCTACTATAATCCCCATCAAGGGGAGGGGTCTATTTATCAGGGGTTTGGGTTATTCAATATTGTGGGCACTTGAGTTCCTTATTACGCTGATAAGCCCACTGTCCAGTCTATTTTCCATGTGACCCTCTACTCTTGGATGGTAACGCAACCTACAGAGCCCCAAAAACTCTTCAAAGGGAACCCCTCAAATATTTGAATTCCCTAAACCCTAACTAGGGTAGGTTTGAGGGGCCCTGGAAAAAGTCCGTTTTTCTTAAAAATACTATATAGGAATTAAATGTAACAAAATGCAACGTTATTTTTCAAACCTACCCCTGCCAAACCCTGAACTCTTCCATGACGGCAAGCGGGGAAAGACCCTAAACCCTAAACCCTAGACCCTAAACCCCAAACCCTAAACCCTAGACCCTAGACCCTAAACCTCTCTCACCATATATATTTAAACCTTCACCTCATTC
>CAJNIZ010045963.1:0-23514 GCA_905231905.1 Symbiodinium pilosum
CCCTAAGTAAGTGAGGTCTTCCAAGAACACACGCGCCGGGCCAACACCGTGCCGATTGTTTTGATTCTGCAAAAAGTACTCAAGGAACATGCAAGGAGAGTGCTTCTGAAACAACCTCTCCCAACGAGAAAGCGACGTGTAAATGCAGGCAGATACCGGATCAAAGCGATGGCAAGGAAGCACAAAAACAAGCGCCGCCACGTGCAAAGCCAAGGGGCAGCCAAGAGCAGCAGCAATTGACTTGCCTCGAAGGGTGTTGAAGTCAGCTTTGCTCGGCCGAATCACGGAGGAAACATAAGTGAATCTCGGAAGGATTATATTCGAAACCACATATTGTCGCTGAAATTTGTTCAAGGCACAAGACGCCTGGGAAAGAAGGCGAAAAACACGCAATGCGTCCTCCATTCTCCCCCGAAAGAATTTCTGGCGAGAAATTTTCGGAAGAGGAAGTGGGACACCCAAGTAGTCCATATTGAAGCTTCCGGGAACCAAGCTCCCATCCACCCAACGCAGAGGCTCGAAATTTAAATAGAAGGCCCTGGTTTTCGGTCTGGTGTTGAACCCCCAATTGAGGTCCCAGGTCTCAGTAGCAGTGAAAAGAGTGCTAAATTCCTCGGCTTGCTTTGGCGTTTCCAGAATCGCAGCCAGAAACCTGTCGTCTACGTAAGACCAAGCATTAAAAGAAAGAGAAACCGGAACCCTATAGAGGGCTTGAAGCCACTCCGACAAGCAAGCCGCAGCCGATAGCATTGAAAGAGGGTCAACCTGTGGCACCCCGTTAGAACACGTGATTGGGATGTCAAAAACACTGTTGTGACAACAAATATACCTTTTCGCAAGCGAAATAAATTGAAACCACACTCTAAGAATGGAATTCCATGACCACCCTTCATGGTCCCGTGGTAACCCTAACATTGACAGTAGCCCTAAACGAGAAAGGTTAAACCTCTCTCACCCCCTATAACCCCTATCATAACCCCCATACAAACCCTGAATCCTAAAACCCTCAAGCCCAGGATGAAGAAGAAATTGTACAGGGTCATAAACAACCAAAAGCAAAAGACAAAAACCCTCAACACCCGCTCAAAACTCCGGACACGAACTCTGTACAATTTCCCAAACCCTATAAACCTCACCTGCCCTTTCTAAAATGCAGGTCTCACCTGCTGTAATCCAAACGGTCTGGCTTTCGGGCAGGAGGGTTGTACTCCTTTCAGGACAGGTGGTAGAATGTCATTTAGAGGGTCCTATGGGGACTTTCGAAACTCCTTGTAAAGGGGTTGTGTAAGGGATTATATAGGGGACTACTATAGGGGTTATTAAAGGGGATACTGGGAATTTAGACTATGGCTCAAACGGATTGAGGGTTTAGGGTTTAGGAGGAAATCTTGCACCACCCTGTATCCCCTATACCTTTGGAATTGCAATACTTGGGAATGGAGGAAATCTTGCAGCATGCTGCATGTCCCTATACCTCGGGAATTATGGTATTTTGGGGATGCTAAACCCTAAGCCCAAGAAGACCCAAATATCCTATCAACTACTGACTAAGTCCTCCTGACTCTACGAGGCAGGAGTGTTTAGGGGTTTCGCACCCCAAGAATGCAGTATAGGAATATTCTCAGAATATAAGGACCTTTGTAGGCATGTTCCTATTATATTCCTACTATATTCTTGGGGTGCCCTGTTTTGAGGTTGAGGGGCTAAGGCTTTGGGAGTTTGGGGGGCAACGCCAGGTTGACTCTGCTTTTTTCTTCTATTTTCGCACGCCCCATCCAAAAAGCAATTCACCTTTGGGTAGGGATCAGGGTGTTGGAGTTCAAGGTTTAGAAAGTAAGGCTTTGAGCTGCCTTCTTAGAGTGCAGGAGAGCCCTTATCCGGCGTTGCCCAAATGTATGTGTTCATACAAGTTGTAGAACTGCTGTTTCGGGACATGCGGAGATATTTGAAGATGTACAGGGCCATACATGGACAGCAGTGGATTTGCATAGGACGTCTAGGGTTGAACAGCGCTGGAATTGTGGATCCTCGCTGTGCAGTCGCAATCAATGCACCTCCAGTTGTGTACAAACGCTGGGCCTTAAGCGTGGCACTACGCACGCAGGCCTTGTGCTGCCAAGTTGAAAGGAATTCTACACGGGATCATGTATTCTGCCGCGGACAAGGAAGTTTGATTAGCTGGGCGACCCCCTATCCACCCCATAACATTCAGGCCGCACCGATGTACCCCAAGATGGATGCAGCCCTCGGTGCAAGAATCCCAGAAACAAGTGGCCATGACTTTAAGAAGACACCTCTTGCGGGCAGCTTCCGGTGAAATGGAGTTCAAACTTGAGGTTCTCTAGCGTGTTGCAGAAATCGATGTAAAAGCACAAGCTGACGTATTGTCACAGTCAGAAGAAGAAGCTATGGCACGGGGAAGTTTTTAAGTCAGGGAGCTCAATGGGGATTCTATGCTTCATAGGATGAGGCTTGCGGGCTTTATGGAGGTTGTATGGCTTACTTGGGCGGGACAGCGCCATGCATCATGACTGTCAAGCTATCTCCACGGCAAGCTCGCCCTGAAGCCGTGGAGGACCTGAAAAACATAGTGTCCTATAGTGTAATCCCCCTAGAGCTATGAGAAACATCTAGTAAATTTGATAATTCCTGGGGATTATACTACAATGGAAGTTCACAAACGTTCCTGAGGAAAAAGGAGTATAGTCTTCCGTAAATCACGTTGCTGCAAGAGTCCTTAGCTCAAGAGCTCAAACGCTCTCACTGGCCCTTTGGGAACTACACAGGAACGTATACCTCAGGCTTACTGGCTCTGATAACCTAAACCTACACCCTAAAACCCTAAACAATAGTTTCCATGTTCTTTTCCATCATCCCCATGTAACCCCAATACAGCCCTAATATTACCCAAATATACTTCTGGTGATATGGCAGGGCCCCCTAAGTGGCCTTATGGTCACCCTCCTTTTCCCCGTCCTTGTTGTCTGTTGGCTGTAAAACCTCCATCCAGGCATGGGATGGTTTAGATTTTGAGGTGTAGGGTTAGGGTCCAGGTGCTAAGGTTTCTCACAGGGGGTGCCTTCAGTGACCAAACTACCTACGAAGGAACTATAAGGGGTCTATCTCCATATGCAGGCAGGATTTGGAGAATCCCCTGTATGGCCAGGGCATATGCCAGCAGGTGTTGGCCTTAGAGTTGAGGGCTTACAGGTTAGGTTGAATGTGCTTACAATAAATGAATTGCAAATCTTGAATGTCTCTCCATACTTGACTTGAAGTTCAGAAGCTCCTTCAAACTTTACCTCGTAGAGCCCTGGTAGAATCACTCTTGCACCATCAGCTGGCGCTCTGCCCCTGTCTCCAGCCTTGCGCTCTCTTCGCTGGTTGACATCTTCTGCATCGTGGCTCTTCTTTTCCCTGAGGGAAGGCCTTGACTTCGGCATGTTTCGTCTCAGAAACATGGTACATGTAAGGGCGGGAGGCTTGGTGCTCCAAACTCAAGTGTGTCCTGGCTCTAGGAAACTCTTGCGGAGGATGAGAACCGACCTAGTTTTAATCAGTTGTCTTCCCGCCACATCCTAATGTGGCTGGCTCAAAATGCAAGGGCATCGCAATTTGAAAGCGGTCGATCGGTAGCAGGTACGCAGGGGTCCTGAACCATAAATGCGAGCAGAATTTCGGCTGTCAGTTACACAGACCCGTGCATGGCAGACTCATATATGTGTGATGATGATATTCCCTCACACCCAGAACTCACCCAGATCCCGCGCCCTCACCCGGCCAAAAGCCATCCTTTTGCAGGGAACCCATAAAAACGACCCTGATGGTTGAAAACGCCTCGGATAGTCCCTTTCCTGTTCCTCTACAATCCGTTGTTAACTCTTACTGGCATAGAATCCACATCTTAGCACATGACTGGCTGCATGAATGCTAATTAAGCGATCCCTGAAGTAAGAAAGCAGCCGAGATGTTGGGTTGGATTCTTCTAGTAGAACATACAGACTTGGAGCTTTTCAATTGTGGAGCGATTCTGCCTGCACCGCATTGACAAGATTTGTGAATTTTTTTGCTGCGTAGACGTAGTCTACTGCGTGCGCACACTCTAAAGCAAGCGACACGACTAACCCTGAACCCCGCAACTTTCCATGTTGACGTTCGCCGCTGCGCAGCCCGCAAGCTTTACCGGACCGCAGGTGTCCTTTAGCAGCCAATCCTACCGGTACTGCTCTGACATGTTGAAGCGCAAGATGTTGGAGGATCCTAGTCTTCAAGCCCAAGAACTCTGGTAGCATACTATACTTTGTTACTTGGTTTCATGCTGGATTCTGTCCGTCAACTGTAGTTTTGAGGCCGGCACATGTCTGAAGGACCCCTGTGCACCTCAGCAATGCTGACTTGTGTGATGAAGCAGCCGCGTAATTATTAGGGCTTCACACTTTAGAGACTTGGGGGCATCATGGCAGATGTATGCACAGGGAAGTCTCGCATTCTTTAAGGAGGAACCAATCTGGTTGGCGGGTCACAAGGCTGCACGTCGGTATCTCTGAATCAAGGACTCCTGTCAAGAAGGAAACAAAAAATCGTAAAAAAAGGAGGCATGGCCAAATGGCTGACTGCGTTTTATAGCGCCACACGTACACATGTATGTCAAGAGGTTCCCTAAGGGCAACCCTGTGTCTGGAATGGCTCAGGAGGCGGCAGGCGACAGCCACACGTGCCAGAGGGATCAATGATTTTGCGAATGAGGACGTGTAGAGGTGTGAGGCATCAGGAACAATCTTGCTGTACTATGATCTACACCTGTTCGGGTGGGCGGCCCAATGCTGCCACGGTGAGATGTCAGGCATTCTTTGGCTGTAGGGTTCTCCAAAATGAGGGTCTTTGGGCTGAAGCTGCCCCAGCGTGGGGGTCGCTTGGCTGAAGCACTTCCATGTGGGGTGAGGACTTGAGGCATTGGAGCTCTTGTAAAGCGGCAGGATGGGGGTGTTCAGTGTTGTTCACATGAGCTGCCAGTGTGAGGCACAGTTCAGCCCAGTCTACAGCCTAAGGCCACAGCTTGAGCCGCAAAGACGAGCGCAACTTGCTAATTATATCTAAGGTTATACAGCCAAATAGAGGAGAATCAAATGGAAAAGACAACCGATCATGAAAATGAAATGGACACTGGGATTATATGGTCGTTCCAAGTGCGGGGCTAAGCAAGACAAAGACGTGCGCTGAGCAGCAAAATTCTACGGCCTGCAAATGCTTGAATCACTCTATGTTCCTCGGCGTGTCCAACCATGACGCTGGCTAAAGATTCATTAGGAGGAACGTCGTGCCATATTCCTTGTGCATCCTTGATGCAACCCATTCTCACAATACAGGCCCCTACATTCTCTATCGTCTAATAATTCAGGCCTCTGCCTGGCGAGGCTGAACAGTGGGTCAAGGGCTTTTCAGGAAGAATGCATGATCACTACGCCCAGAATTGCTGATCTCCCTCCTCACTTGCGAGTCGCACTTCGGATAATGAGGCGAGAATAGCAGTAAGAATATCAAAGAATCGTAATAATCCTTGTGCTTGGTTCTTCTTGCTCTTATCACATGGGACTATGATTACTCTTCTGGAGGCTCTCTGCAATGGCCTGCTCGAGTTTGAACTTCTCCTTGGACCCAAAGATGTGATCAGGGGTGCCAGAAGCAAATCAGAATTCCGACATTTACATTGGCTGGGCATCTCATGGGAAGAACTCAGAAGTTGAGAGTTTTGCAGAGTGGTGTGTACTGGGCTAAGGATGCTTGTGAGGCTTCGAGCCTTTGAGTTTGATGGGGAGAGATGGCTGTCAAAGCTAAAGTCTTCCGGGCTGCTTTCTTCCAAGTATTCTCATCGAGATGAAATACTGCTAGCTACTACAAGTAGTGTCAGAAGATCCCCCTGGCATTGGTCCTTTACCCAGGGAAAGAGCCAAGGCGGCAGCAGACTCAAAGCCGAAGAGACCAGCACCGGCAAGAACAAATCCCAGCAGGGCCCTGTTGCACTCCGCAACCCCAACTTCGTCAGCTTTGAAATTCGAAAGTGAAGGGTTAACCATGATAGAACAATGCTAGCACCAGGACAGCATGGAGTGATGGCAACTTCCATAGAGAGAACCACGCTGGTGAGGTTCGTGAAAGACAATTCCTCATCATCCTTCAAGGGGCATTTTCATTCTTCTCCACGTCCTTTATAGTTAGCTGGGCAATTCAATACCAAGGTTCCCCAGAGTTAGGGGATATATAGGCTAAGTAGGGCAAAGATATGATTTTGTCAAGCACCCCCCCCCCCACCCCAAAGATCAGGATTTCATCCAACCCCACCAACTAAACAAGGCTAGAGCCTAGGCCTCAACCCTACAAGCCTAAACCTTGAACCCCGCAACCCCTAAGCCCGAATAAGGGCCCGACTGACCCTTCCGCGCTGAGCTTCTCCACCGCCTCCTTCAGGACGGAGGCAGCCGCCTGTATTTACCAGTTCAAACCGGCAGCGAACGTTCTTGGGAGGCTACCAGTACAGGGTTTTGCAGTTTAGGCACTCGCAGTCAGCAGCAGCGGCAGCAGCTGCAGCTCAAGATTGGTCTTGCTCACCGCTAGGCCAGTTACACAACCATGCTACCTGATCCCTCAGTGACGGCAACTTGCCAAACGTGCACCTCTGCCGTCTCGACGGCTTCGTCCAGCTCCTGACGGTAGGAAGCTAGCAAGCATGCCTGCAGAGTCACCAGCCTTGCTGCTGTCTCTTGAGGTCCAATGTGGACCTGTGCCACAGCAAGCATAACTCCTAATCTTGCTCAGTGAAGATTCGGCAAAGACGGCCATCTATAAAAGCAGAGCCTTGTCAGGATCCATTGTCTTCTCAGAAAGCGCACGCTGGCCGAGTTCACGAACAATTTGGTTGGTCTGCGAAGACTGTTAGAAGATGGGGTCCTTATGAAACCAATAAGAGAAAATATCTAAATATCCTGAAGACCAGCCCAGCCAAACCATTGAGAAGCTTTCGGCAGGATGCATCAAAGGAAGCTGCTCCGCACACGGGCAGCAAAAACTAATGGCCGCAACCCCCCACCCCTTGCAAAAAAGAACAACACGAAAACCATGGTCCTTTACGTGGGTCTCCGCCTTCTCCTGCCAAACCATGTTGGCAAGTTTAGCTTGAGCTCCGCTATTGCTATGTTCCCCGTTCGTGTACTTGTTGCGCATGCGACTGGCAAGACACTGCCGCCATGCAGCCATAATTCCAGTGCTACGAACATTGATGATTTCATGTCGGACTTCCATAACCAAAGTTACCATGATTGCTTGTCTTGTGGTTGGCACTACCCTTACCAAACCTCGATGTCCATGGCACCAAAACCTGAACCAATGCCAGCTCCATCAATTCCCGTTTCAAAATTTCTGACCGGTCAATAGATGAAGTGAGTAGTGTTTTGGGGCTTGAACCCAGTAGAAGTACATTCTTGTCTCAACTACTCTACCAAAAAATGAATACAATCTTTATATTGGTTACCATAGTATGCCAAAAAAAAAGTACTACTCAGGTCGGTTTGAGGGCATCAGCAAGCCGGCGGCCTTTGCCACTCTCTTCTGCTCCTGCGAATGTGCAACAGAACTTCCAAACCAAACAGGCTGGGAACTCAGGCCCCACCAACTACCTGGGTTACAGCATAAGTTACTATGATCAGCACACCCATGTCTTTTTTATTTACCCATCGTATGGTAACTTAGTTTAAGGTCCTTAACAGCAACCCACGTACATGAGGCAGCCATGGAAGAATGTGCAACTACCTGCACCAATCACGACAGGTTGTTGCACCTCTCTTCCAGACTATGCAATGGATGGCAAAGGTGCAAATCTTACTGCAAAACTCGGTTCGCACACATCTTGGCAGTGCTTAGGGGCCCAGAATTTTCCACGCCTGCAAGTACTACATCCTTAAACCCTAGATCCTGCCTGATCTTCTGCTTTGCAATTTTGTCTTGGACCCTAAACCCTCAACCCTAAACCCCTACACCCTGTACCTCAACCGGATCCTGGATCTTCTGCTTTGCAACTTGAAGCTGCTCCATACGTATCTTGACCTGCTCCCAGCCCTGGCAGCAGGGAAATGCTGTAATTAGGGGGGTTCTTCTGGGATGCTGTTCAGGAACTTACACTAAGCTACTATAACAGGGAAACCCTATCATTTAATACATACCCATACTATTAGTTTGGGTTTCTTAACAGCAGCCCCGTCTTGTGGGGGTTTTGGAAGTAGGGGAAGGGTGTTTGGGATTCAAGGCTTTGGGCTTTGGGGGCTCGGATTTTTAAGTGTTACGGCTTGGGGTTCAGGGCTTCAGGGTTCTCCGAAGTAAGCGCTTCTAAGCCGTTCCCCGGCAGAAGCTGCGATCCCCATCAGAATATGGACGCCGGCAGTTGACCGCAATTCCAAGTGCTTCTGAGTACATGTAGCAACTGCTAGTTTCTCTCAATGGGGGAAACCAATATAAACCCCAAATATACTATAGTCCTTATCTTGGGGACCCCCACAAAGGGACCCCAAATTTTGTGAACCCTAAACCCTAAACCCACCCAGATCAGGCAAAGGGACATCAGTCTCAAGTGCGTCTATCTTGACGTGTCAGGGATCCTCAGGGCTGCCGTAGCAGTCCCTAAACCCGTACACCCCTAAACCTAAACCCCCTAAAACCTTAAGCCCTAAACCCTAAATCCCTTAAACCCCTAAATCCCTAAACCCCTAAACCTAAACCCTAAAGCTGTAATTAAAGCCTTTCAGCCCTAAAGCCCTAAACCCTAAACCTAAACCAAGTCTGAGAGAAGTTGGGGCTTTCCGGAGGCTTAGCGCCCAACGCTGCTGAGCTTTTTCAAATTTGCCTCACTAGAACTATGTGAAAATCCTCTCGTAGACAATGCCGAGAATCCGAGATGCAATTGTCTGTACGGGACCCCAATTGCTGTCTGCAAAGGTTACGGACACCAACTATTGACTCCAGTCTCTAACTAAAGCCTCGAGGGCTATCCAGATACAGCTGCTCATGCTCTCCACATGGAAACCTTCGGAACCAAGCCCTGTGGAGTGTGATTGTGGTGGGAAGCCCTCCTCGGAGGTAATTTGGAGATTTCTCAAAAGTCGGGACTCTGAGGAACCCAAGGGATATATGGGGATCAGATGGGGTTTGTGGGTATACCCCTTAGAAACCACTCATCTACAAGCCTCGAACTGCGCTGATAACGTTCGTTCTGAATCCTCTGCTGCACGAATCACACACAGGTTGGACAACCCCCCAGCCTTGTCGTGCTCCGTCTGTATCAAGTTCTTAAAGGAGCCGCACTTGTCCAGCTCCTAGTGACTCGAGCACTTTAGCCACAACAAGCAAAGCAACCTATAATGATACTACCATAACAAGACTGCCGTATGTGGTAGTGATAACAGTGACACTTTGAATGATAACATGAATGGTGAAGATCCATGTGCAAACAAGCAACAGCCATTAATAGCAATAACAAAACGAATACTTCAACTTACAAGACTTTTTGGCTTGTTGAGCTGAACGCCAGAGCTCCAGTCCCCACCATGTACCCCGAAATACCAGGATCCTTACAACAATGGAAGCATTTTCGGGCCCATATGGGTGTTTTCCACAGATTAGGACCCTAAACTCTAAACCCTCGTAGGGTGAGGATATATAAGGATTATAGAGTTTTGGGACCTATACTAGGGTCCTTCTAGGGTCCTTGCATTGTGGGAAACTATTATGTGATCTGACCTAAAAGCCTTATATCAAACATGCATAATAGGTTTCACATTCTTCTCCATTCCGTCATTTCCTACTGAGTACGTTCAGGGTGCCCAACGGATACCACATGGGAAATGTACAGACGCCTGAATGATTGGGGGTTCCAGTGTATATAAAACTGCAACTATATAACTGGACCGTGGATGTCCTTCCTTTTCGTGTTGTTGTCTCACATGTTTTGTCGGGTTTCTCCGCACGAAGCTAGGACATCCAGCAGCCAATATTCAGGTCTCTTCATTGCGTGCCAATGGCTTTGTCATGCTGAGGGCCAAGTGAAGTGAGACCTCAAGCAGAACAAGCTCCGTCGCCTCGGAACTACGGTACTGGCAATTCGATTCACGCTCCAACAAAAACAAGCTGCGTACCCATAATGGGAGCCTGCGCAGAGGACCGGGACCTCTGTTCTCCAGCACATTACCCTAGCAGGCCCTGCATCGATGCCAGGCAGCCAGCTTTGCTTCAGGGACGCTGCAAATTTCACAACAGGCTGAATTGACAGACCTTACTTCTTCGATGGTTCTTGTGAGGGAACAAAGGATTCAGTAACGCAGGATGCACATCTTTCTCGTTGCCCGCCCACATGGACACCCCGTACGTCCTTTCACTACTATTCACAAGGAACCTCTGCACTCACCAAAACCATCACCAAAATCATGATAACCTCTTCTCAACCCTCACTATGAGGCAATGCAAGAGCTTGCTCGCGGACCTTCTCCATAACTTTGGCAACCTCTTCATGGATGCTGTCGAAGTTGTCGAGGTTTGCGGTTTTCATCTGGGAGCAGTGCTCATACTCTTGCTTCTTCACACTTCAAGAGGAGGAGTGCCTCTAGCTCGCACAGAAGACGCCCTGAGACGCTCACGGTTCTCCCGCCTACCCTTCCCCCAATTGGACTACACTAGACTCACTAGACACTTAGCGCACCCTAGGAGTCCTGCCTACTGGAGTGGCAGGAGGCCCTTTGTGACGTGAAGGCTTTTTCCGCCGCGGCTCAGCAGATTTCACTGTGCCGAGACCACTCAGAAGGGAGTGAGCTCCAAAAGCCGTAAGTCCTGACTTGCACACCTCTTCGTGAGCCCAGCTGTGTACAACCGCAAGCCGGGAGACATGGGATTCTATGTGCAAAGATCTTGGAGATGATTGTCTAGCACTTTGCACAGATGTTATGGAAACAAACTGCAAAGACTTTGATCAAGACAGGTTCTTCATCACCTTGGTTCACACGATCGGCGTGAAGGCCAGCTAGCTTGTTTGAAACGGATGGGCATTCACAAAAGCTATCCCACTGGGTACGACCAGAACAGCCAAGATGAATGTTTCTCGCGTAGGGATGTTGGGAGATGATAAAGGGCTCATGATTTGAGCTGTTCTGAGTAGGCATCAGGTGTACAAACTCCTTCATCTGAGATGTGGGAACCACGCTTTCCCTGAGGGCCTTCCCTTTGATGAATGCCAAGGTGTTCCCTTAAACACGGCGTGGCCGTAGACATCTCGTGCGCGCTCACCTCTTCGATGGGCTAGCCTGCACAAGCCATGCTGAGAAGCGGTTCCCTTTGTATATTAAAAGGGGCATGCATTGTTGAAAAGTACCATGTTATGTGGAGTTTGAAAAAGTACAGCTCTTCGCTGTAAACCGCGTGGAGGAGAAATGCCCTTTTGGCGCTTGCTTGCGAGCATACCAATGCATCAGACCCGCTTGCAGCAAGTTCCTAACTGGCTTCCTTATGCGCATCAACTGGCAACATTGGAGCTGAAACCAACCTTACTAAACCCTAAACCCTAAAGACACTGTTCTGACCTGGTTTGGTGACTTCTGGTAAAGGGCTGGCATCCTTCTAGAATCCTTCGAGGGAATTCAGAATTTGCTTATATGTCAGTCCTTGGAGGAATGCCAAGGGATCAACTTTTAAGTCCAAGTCCTAACAAGCAAGCTTCAAGCATGTTGCTGAGCACGCTGCAGGCGGCGAAGTGGAGTAGAACACCTCCAGGGCAGTAAAACCAAGCTGGGCATTTCTGAGGAGTCACGCCCCTCTATATGCCACCACTGCACCACAGTCTTCAAATGAACGGCCCCAACGAGAGGCCTAGAATGTTGACTCACCCGCTTCTGGGTTGCTGTCAGGGAACTTAAATTAAGTTACCATAATGGGTATATACCCTAAACCCTAAACCCTAAAACTCTAAACGTATATGTATATGTATATATATATATGTATAGGAATTAATATGGTTTCCCGAATATAGTAACTCAATTTAAGTTCCTTAAAGGGAAGCTGTAAAGCAACAGTGAAGAGTAGGCAAAGCCCGAACTGTAGAAACCGGAGTTATCTAGTGGTTACAACTTTGGGGGGATAGGGGGTTATTAGGATTTAGATGTTTAGAGTTTAGGGGTATAGGACTTAGGATGATGTCCCAATAACGGAGAACCAAAAAGAAAAGAAAGTTGAAAGCAACACCGAACCGGGCTTCTTTAGGCGTTTATAGGGGTTATGGGTTTCTATCAAAGAGTGAACCTTAATCCCAGATCTTGAGCCCCAAATCCTTCATGCCCTGCATCCTTAACTCTAGATCCTCTGGCCAATTAACCCTTAAACCCTAAACCCTTAAACCCCCTTCAACCCTAAACCCTTCAACCCCCAAACCCTTTTAAACCTCCTAAAGCCCTTACACCCTTAAACCCCTAAACCCCCCTAAATCCCTAAATCCTTCACAGCCTGCACGACCGGAGTTCCCGGGCTCGCTGCTATGTGCATCGGGCTGGGAGCTGCCTCTGGGTGAATAAGGTTGAGGATTAGGGTTTGGGGTTAGGGTTAAGGGTTCAGGGTTTAGGGGTTAGGGCTCAGGATCTAGGATTTTAGGATGGGTTTAGGTTGAGGATCTAGGATTTAAGGTTTGGGGCTATGGTTTAGGGTTTAGAGCTTGGGATCTAGAATCCAAGGTTTATGGTTAGGGTCTGGGGTATAGGATTCAGGGTCTAGGCTTCAGGGTCTTGGGGATTTAGGCTCTAAAGGAGTTAGTTTAGGTTGTGGGTTTACGGCGCATCAAACCTGTGATCGCTTCTATGGGATTCGTTTCCCAGGGATGCCGTGGTGGTGGGAGGACGCGGGAACATGCAAAAACTGCCTGTAACCGCAGAGTTAAGCCCATAGTCAAAGTATGTGTACAACCACACGCTTCCACTGCGACGTCTCTAACTGCTTTGGTGCTCCCAATGGCCTACTTCCTCCAGGCTCTAGCATAGTTAGTGGCCTTTCCAATCAATGCCATGGGAGCAGAATTCTGACACACCCTAAGCCCAAAATAGTAGGTTCTACTTTCCTTCCATTATGCCCAAATTTGCCCTGTAACCGCAGTATTGTTGGGGCACTAGTCCCATCCCCGCCTACATAATTACAATTTCCATTTCAATGTTCATTGTCGTTTCCATTTATTAAGCACCCAAGACCTAAACCCTACATCCTAAAACCTCAACCCTACTTGGAGAACCAAAGCTAGTCCAATTATGGTCGGTACGCATGCATCCCTAAATTTTCGGTCGTGTGCAGAAATGTGAAACTTGACAGCTGAACGGGTTCTTTGGGTCTTTGGCGTTGGATTCATTCTTGTATAATGCATATTGCAATGATGATGGGGGGTGCCCATTTGAGACTAAGCCTTTCCAACGTGTCCAGTAGACAGCACTCATGCCCACATACACCAACTGCCTTCAGGTGCTCTACACGATGTCAAGCCTTTCCTCTCCCGTCCAAGACCACAAATCCCAACCAAGATCCCTTTCCATGCCATTCGGCGGCCCAGATCATCTGCTGCTACTGCTGGGCACTGCGCTAGAATTTGGGGTCATAATTGCAGTTGCCATGAAGATCCAGTTTGTATAATAGTGTATGGCCCAAACCCTTCTACCCTAAACCCTAAACCCTGAACCCTAAACCCTAAACCCTGATCATGGCAAGTCCTACGCAGTGCCTGGCCTTCGGCACCGCCAGCTGCAAAGGCGGGGAGCCACTAGCAAAAACCTGCAACTTTTCAGGAAACTTCAACCGTCACCCCCTTAGACCCCTAATGAAAACATGTGGGTGGTTGTCAAAATTATGTTCCCTTCTTGAATCCCTAGTATAATACGGCACCGAATATCTAGGGTACCCCAAAAGGGATCATAATTTTGACAACCACCCATGTGTTTAGTAGTTCCTTGCAATTAAATCACTGAAAGACTGTCAGGAATGTAGGCAGGCACTGTTAAAGCCTAGATGACTCTGCTACTGGAACACAATAAACTTCTTGGTCGTTAGCAGAGAATAAGGGAATACATTATATAGGGATGCAGGGATAATATTCCTTACCATTGATTTCCCTACTACTGTATCCTACTAAGAACCAGTAAATAAATTCTCAGCTGGCCCTCCATTTACATGGCTGCTCTTCAGGTTTGTCGGATGCACGATTGTCAGATTTGGGCGGACGCTGGGCTGGGCCACATCGCTGCCAGCAAATCTACCGTAACGGCACAAAAAGCTGAAGACACTGACCACTGTTTCTTTAAGGGCTGGTATGTGTTGAAGCTGGAGCCTTGCTGCTACGGTCATCTTCGACCCAAACGTTGTACAGCCTTGTCAACTGAGGCGAAGACCTGCCTCTGAGCAGGAACTCAACCCCGTCAAAGCCCCCAGGTTGCAATCTATGGCATAGTGAAGGCATAGGTTCGGGACAAGACAGCGAACTAAGCTAAGCCAAGCTAAGCTATTTCTTATGTTCTTTCTGGGTCCCTCTTCTCAGAAAGATTGTGAGCTCGTTACCTCGAACGCCATGGCCTTCATATCGCTTACTTTAGGCACCGACGTAGAAGGGTTCATGCGAGAACCATCTGCACGATGCACGAAAGAATCCAACAGCGGACTTATCCAAACTAAGCATGGCGAGATCGTTGTACTTGTTCCTTGCATGTGACATTGGCAAGTTATGTACATGACATAGTAGTTTCCATTTTCTTAATCCTAAACCCTAGATAGTAGTTTCCATTTTCTTTTCCATCATCCCAATATAACCCCTATATAACCCTCATATTACCCCCCCCCCATTCCAAATCTGCTGAAGATGAATGCTGGTATGCCCAATCATGTAGGTCCTATGAAGTCTGCAGACAGCAGAAGCCAAGGATGCAAACTTGCATCTTCCTTTCTAGGCACACGAGACTGAATTTCAACAGTTCAACACCATCAAATCGGCGGCCGCAATCTCCATCCTATATCGTGATTGGTTGGCCCTTTGCGCCCCGTGAAAAAATGTTAGTATGTAGGGTCCTTATAAAGCCAATAAGAAACTGAAATATCCCAAAGGCCAACCCAAAGATCGAGTCTATGTGCCTGCTTGCGCAATATAACCAATATAATAAACCTGTATAATCTAGTAGTTTCCATTTTTTCCATTATCCCTAAATAACCCCAACATAACCCCACTATAACCCGAATACAACCCTAATATAACCCCAATATAACCCCAATACAAACCCAATATAACCCTAAGATAACCCCAATATAACCCCAATACAACCCCAATATGACCCTAATATAACCCGAATATAACCCTAATATAGCCCCAATATAACCCCAATATAACCCCAGTACAACCCCAATATGACTCTAATATAACCCGAATATAACCCTAATATAGCCCCAATATAACCCCAATATAACCCCAACATAACCCCAACATAACCCAAAATAATCCCAAAATAACCTCAACATAACCCAACGTAGCCCCAATATAACCCCAACATAACCCAAAGTAATCCCAACATAACCCCAATATAACCTGAATAGAACCCCAATATAACCCCAATATAATCCCCAATATAATCCCAAATATACCCCCAATATAGTCCCAAACATAACCCGACATCATCCAATATAACCCTCCCAACTTCCAATGTCAAGCCTTGGGGGCTGCTACAGGTGGTCTCCCAGAGGGAGATGCAGCCTCAATGACCTGGGTGTTCTTTTTGCTGGTTGGACCAAGTAAGGTTATATCCTGTATTATGAGATACTATACCGCATACCCCAAAAGGAGGATATGATCTTATTCTATCTTGGGCACCATAGTATTATTTTCGGACATGAGTCTGTCATTGAATCAAGCCCTGGGCAGCTTTTCCCCCTCAAATAGTGAGTAATCTAGAATAGAGACGGGGATCGTGTCATCCCAACTCACTAATGGCAAATGCGACAGGTCAGCAGGATCATTCGCGCTAAGATGCTTGTCAAGCACAGTTTGGATAGAGATGGAAAAATTGAGCATACAAGTGAATTGTTGCTTGGAGGACTTAGACGGAGAACTTACCTTTTTGATGTCTTCGGGTGATTTAGCAGTCCAGAATTCAAGGGGTCTGGCAGCAACGCTGTGCACGACATCTGAGATGCGAGGGTCCAGCGCGGAAGCTTCCCCATCTAAGCAGAAATAGTATCCGGGAATGAACTACTACTCAATTGAAGGGTGACCGACCCCAGATTCACATCACTAGCTGCATCGTTGCTGAGATACCGGTATTTCTCTTTTAGTCCTGGTTTTTCTGGAGTTGCTACAAAGATTGCCGTTGTCGTGATGAATGGCTAGCCCGCTTACTGTCACGATGTTTTCCTTACACAACAACAGATCACACGAAATGAAGATCTTGTCTTTAGGATTTACTGGGGTCTATGTGAAGGTTAAAGATTAGAGACGCGCCGCTTAGGCGCTTACGGAAGCAAGATCCGTTCTTAGGCGCGGCGCTGCGCCCATGGCAGCCCTTCCCCATACTGATTAGTTCTGTTGCAAGTGCTATCGCTGTTAAGCCAGGCCCAAACCCACGGCACCCTTAGCCCTGAGCCCAAACCCCAAATTCAAAACCTTCAACCCGCCACTCACCTGAATCCCTACACCCCGAAACCCTATTCACTCCTGCTCCGGGAGTCTGACAAGAGGGCTCCGATGAGCCGCAGAATTCTCTGCTGGCAGAAGCACCTAACAAGGATTTCTAAAGGAATCGTGTGAAATTACATTGGGGTTTAGCGCATGACGGCAACAGGGAACAACCCTGAACCCTAAACCAGGGGTTCTAGTGCAAGTACAGGGCCGGTTGCTTTGAGGTTCGGGTACTTGCTCGTGGCACTCTACTAAGTATTGAGCCGACTTGGCATTTCTGCAAAAAAGCTGTGGCTAGCATTGTATGGGCAATATGTGAGAATATACTGGAAAATCTCGCACGCTATAAGACTTAGTTTAGTTGTCAGGGGTGCATTGGGGGGCTGAGGGTGACTTGGCCGCACTGCACTTAAGAAGAAGATAACTACACATGCACCAAGTAGGGAGAACCATTGAAGGTAGATGCAGCTACATGAAGTCATGAAGCTGGAATCTTTTTGCTCTCATCTCAAATCAAAACCCACGGAAAGCTTGGGGGGTTATGAGCTTGGGCCATGTTATGGGCGTCGCTGCTCGCACCACATGCTGGCACTCAAAGCCTACTCCATTCTCGTCCCCCGAGAGAACGGCCAGATATAATGCCATTGTCCAGCTCATTTTCCATGTTCTTCTCCATGCGTTTCTCCATTGAATCTTGGGGCACTGTCCCTGAACCCTATCAAACTCCATATCGCCCCACCATTGTAGGACCCTACGTATGCCTTATACCACTCTATGTCTATATATATATATGTATGTATATATATATATACACATATATGTCCCCTTAAGTAAGCAGAATATGGAATTGCCCAGTATCATGATAACATCCCCATACACCACACGTTCTATCTAAAGGAGCTAAAGGGGGACTATAACCTCTATAGAACTCAACACCCTAAACCCTAAACCCGTAAACCCTATACCCTAAACCCTACACCCTAGACCCTAAACCCTATACCCTAAACCATGCACCCTAAACCCCACACCAACCTTCTCCCTTCCCTATTTTATCTATAATCCCCTATATAACTCAACCTTCTCCCTCACCCTCATGGCCTCCAGATCTTCAGAAGCCTCCAAGGCCGCCAAGCCTCATATTCAAGAACAAGGTGCTTGCGACTGCGCGCACACCCATATGAGCTGTAGTCTAAACTGCTTAAGGGAGGTTATATAGGGCACTATTAAGGGGTTATTGAGGGGGATCCCCCTTTGGGAGTTTCCCAAAATGGGGGTTACCTTTTTGGGCGGTTCCCATAATAAGGCTTATAGTTCCCAAAATTGCGGTTACCATTTTGGGCGGTTCCCATAATAAGGCTTATAATATGTTGAGGGTCTGTGTTGGGTCCCCCTTTTTTGGGAAACTACCATATATAGGGGATCACCTTAAAAATCACGGTTTTTTGGTACCCTAAGTATGAAGGGTGTTGTTTGGGGGCGGGGCAAAACAGGGCGGGGCAAAACAGTCATTGTAACCAGAAAGAGCAGGAGCAGGAGTTGCAGTGTGACGGCGACGGCGCTGCTAGTTTCTCGAATCCCCTACCTCCCACCCTATACTACCAACCCCCCCAAGGTTCCCCCCTTGACTAAGGTAATTAAGGTCAATTAAGGTGGAACCTGAGCGGGGGGGGGGGTCGAGACGTTTACATACCATCACCCGGGCCTATAGAAATGAACCCTCATCTTGAGAAATACGCGTCCGGCAGAAACCACAAACTCTAAAATGCATCTGCCTAGCATTCCTATTGTAAATTCCCGCCGCCCTAGAAGAAATCTGTCCCAAGTAGTTCTATTCTATTCGATGCAAGACTGACGATAAGGCTGGGATAAGCCCCAGTCCGCACTCCGCAGCAACTTTTTCCCACCAAATTGGTGTCTAACTACTTTGAGGGAAAGGACATGCCAGCACTCTCATCTGTCTTCCATGTGCTTGCTTGTCACAATTTCAAAGCCGCTGCCACCAGTCTGGCGTTCGGCACGTAGATTTTCAAACAACAGATCCATCTGAGAACTGTGCTGCTGGCGATCTGTTTCCTGTGTCTGGACTTTTGGAACCCCTCGACGGCCTGAAGCAATCAAGGCGCGCTGTGGTACTCAAAACCCGTGAGGGGAAGACGATGGGTTTCTATGATGTCAGATGGCCATGGCGCAAAGACGATATCCTGGCACTCAGACTTTCAGGGGCATCCCAAAACGGGCACACTTGCAGATGATTTCATGAGATAAAATAGGTAAGCATGATGGGATGCGATGCATGCTCGGAGCCAGCCGCGACGCCGCTTTCTACAAGAAGCTAGCAACAATGCCTTCTACTCGATCTCTCTTCTCGGGTCGTACGCCCAAGTAGGATAGGTTTTGCAAGGCCGGCTGCAACACGACTCCATTAGACGGCGTGGGGTCAAAGTGCCGCAAGGCGTTCTGCAGGAATCACCCTCAACAGCCTGAAGCAAGGCCACGGAAGAAGCCAGCGCGAGGGCTATGCCAATGACCAGAAATGCCCACCTCATGATGCAACTTACATGCTTCATGCTTGGACTGCCGAATTTGTACCTTGTCCCACTTCCCCAAAACATGCTCAATGAGCTCTTGATGTTCTGCGGTTCATACTACCATGATGATCGCTGGAGCCACTCCAGCATACTTAGATCATCGTCTTCAACAGAGAGACCGAATCCTGATCGCGCTCATTTGGTATTCAAGAAAAAGGATGTCAAGCAAACGATGTGCCTGGCTCTGTGACAAGAATTTCCAATCCTTAACAGGACCCGTAGATGCCTCGCAGACACAAAGCAAACCAATGTGCACTTAGGATGCAGGCGTGCCAAAACAAGACCCTCGTATGTGCCACAAAAACCAGGCCCGTGTACACCGCTCTGGGGGCCATGATGCTGAGAGAACCCTACTTCAGACTGAGCCAAGCACCACGGAAGATGCTCGTCAGGAGCCTTGTCCGAATGGCTGTTGGCAGTACGGGATGGTAGTGTTTGGGGCATGCTCTTGAGTCATGTTGGAGATCTGGAATTGGGCATCTTGCATGTTTTGGATTTGGAATTTTGTCCGAGATGCCGGCCACTAGAAACCGAAGTCAGGAGGCTTGGGAACTATACCACAGCAAAGAAGGTTTGGGGGTATTCTCAGTCTGAGTTCTGAAACGAAACACCATTCAGTCTGGTGACATGGCAGACCCGCCGGCTCTTGACACAAGTAGAACCCTCCACTCACAACCCCACACCCATGCACCAGTCATTCCCAAAGCAGCCAGTAGCTCCAAATTGAAAAATTCACCTTCAATAATATCACTGATGACTATAGTCTCCCTTAAGTAGACAGAATATAGCTTTGGGTATTGTCCCCTACTTTTCCAATATTCTATCTACTTAGGGGGATTATAACTCTATAGTTTACGGTCCATGTCTAAATCAACGGTATAGGGCTCACCAGGCATCCTCAAGGCCCATTCCCACCCAACAGAATCGGCACATATTTGCGGATGTTTTTTGTGCAGGTCGGCCCCACACGTCACTGCTTAACCCTACACTCCTGTCAAGAATAGGTAAAATAATGGCCCAACACCCCTAAATATAGCCCCAACAGGCCGCTATTCTACATACTTTGGGGGTCCAGGTACGCACAATTTGTATAAATCCGAGCTGGGGCTTTGTGCGGCCTATGGGGTTCAAAGTACAATAATTCGGTCCAAATGAATCCAAATATCCTTTCTCCCAAAGCGTCGCTCCACCTCAAATCCCCTGAGGACCCTGTAACTTGCCCGTGGTTAGCAGGGAATGAAAGACCGGAAAAGAAAGTGGAGACAATCCTGTTAACTTACAAGAGCAGGATTGTCCAAAGTAGCACAGGGTAGGTCGCCATCGCCACGTCTGCAATCTAAACGAAACAACCATCCCAATCTAAACGAAACAACAATTCCATCACAAGTGTTTCTATCTCGACTACTGTAAGAATGCAGTCCGCCATTCTTGGCTAACCAGAGGCAGGGTAACCCCTCCACTCGAACCGCCCAAACCGAGGGTCCAGGCTGTCGGATGCAAGCCGGAAGCCACTCCAAGAGTTGCTTCAGGAGTTGCGATTGCCTCCTCACATGGTGTAGATGTCTTATACCCCAACACTCTCTCCCTAAATCCCTAAAATTAGCAACTTCTGAGGCCTAAACCTAAAGACTGCAGGAAGCAAGAAAAACTTTAAAGCTATAATGCTAGCTTCCATTTTCGTTTCCATTCCGCGCTATAGCCTCTATATGTGTCTTTATAACCCTTATGTGCTCCACATAATCCCCAGCCCTTAAATGAATTACAGCCGACATTTCCTATGTAATCTAATGTCCATGGGTTTCCTCAAAAGGGACTATACCAGGGACTATGCAAAACAACAAGAGGGACCCGTACGTCCACCCTTAATGGTCCCTTGGTAAGCCTAAATCCTAACCTCCATAGTGCACATCCATAACCCTTATAGCAATCCCTATAATAACCCCCCTAAACCCTAAACCCCCTATACAATGACCCCTATACGACCCTATGTAACCCCCCGAAGGCGTCCTCACGAGCTGCGTCGATCAAGTCAGACGCCTCTTGCGCCTCTGATGGCTTGAGGGTTTACAATTAGGGTTTAGGGTTTAGGGTGGGTGTGGGGCCGGTTACCCCCAAAAAATGGGCTACTTTCACCCGAGGTGGTAGGAAGCTCAGGGAAAAGTAGCCTACAATTATGGGCCGCTGACTTTCTAGGTTGGGCTTCAGGGGTGAGTCAGACCCCCCACCAACTGATAGTGTTATGCTGTAGAAAAAAATGTGTATATATATATATGCATTTATTTATTTGCATAAATGGACCTCCGATGTAATTGAAGGTCTGCCTGGTGGTCCGCATTAGTGTATGCCAGCCCAAGCCAAGGTTTAGGGTTTGGGCACGCAATCCCCATCACCTTATCAGCAAAATCCACCAATCCCGAGGTCCGGAGGAAACCTTAACATCCCACAAAACCACAGCATCCTCCTGACCTCACCAGGAAGTCTTCATACAGTTGCCCGAAGGGCTGTGCCAGCCGAAGGGGCCATGTTTCACGATAAATCGAACCGAGAGGTGCACCCCACATATCAGGAAACAGGATCCCGCTTCCTGTCTCGTTCCGTATAGCAGAAGCACATTGCTTAGAACAAAACTGAATGTCATTTTCCGCCAATGTTAGGGCTCGTGCATTGTTCGGGCACTGGCGCCGCCAGCCTCAAGACATTTGCACTTGCTGGAATTACAATTACAACTCTTATGACTTTTCGTGAAAACAGGTGCATGCTGCAGCAAATGATTAGACCCTTTCTTTAGTGACAGGCAGAATGAATGGGACAAAGGAGTGAATAAGGAGGGTTAATTTTGAGCGGCGACCTGCATCTGTACTTAATATCGTGCCGCTAGCCACAAATCATGAGGTCTACACGCAACAGATCCTCCAGCACCAACCCCTAAGCCATACACCCCAGCCCTAGAAGCTTCTGGGCCACCCTACGCCCTATAATCCCTAAGTCCCCGGACTTATGTAAGCTCAGGCTTCTCAGTCCCGCAACACGTCTTCCATACAGAAAACCCAACCCTATCTATATCTCAAACCCTCTCGAAACCGAGGACTCCCCCATCCCCTGATCCCTACCGTCATGGATGCCCCACAAAAACAGGCACAGCAGTTCTTTTGGAAGGAATGTACCATGTTCGTTTGGTAGTGTTGGATTAAACTGAGCCCAAAGGGGGCCCCTACGAGGACAACTGTCCTTCTCGAAGCAGTCTCCATGGCTTTCCACGTGTGTTCTGGAGTAGCTAAATCTTAGCTATGCCACCCCCGGCCTAGGTCCTTTGCGCTGATTAGCCCTTACTCGCCTTAGATGACCCCAATTAAGGGGGGACCTTTTAACCTTGTGGTAAATCCGAGCCAGCCACCCCGATCTCCACCCGCCACTGTGCGCACGCTGAGCTTCATGAGGCCAGGGGAGGCCTTGGGATTGAGGGCAGCATGCAAATAGTAAACACGGAGGTTGTGGAAAATGAGGGGCTCTCTTTTTGAGGGTTCCTCTGGTAAGGACTATCATACACTGGGGTATGTCGGGGTCCACCAACTGATGGAAGCTCCCACATGAAGTTTGGAGGTCAGGCTATGGTGCTCAGGGTTAAGGGTTATAGGAGGTGTAGGATTTTGGGCCTGGTGCTTGACGTTAAGGACGAACGGAGTGGGATGTGTTGAAACTAGTTAGCAACACCCTTATGCCTTTACGTTTGCTTTTTTGCGCGACTACACGCTTTTTGGGATCTTGGCCTACTGGCGTTCTGTGCCCGTAGAGAAACAAGTGCCACCGCGTCACAGCTACATGGCCCTGGTCTGAGATGAACATGGAGCAACAGGTCCCAATTTCTCCCTGAAACCCGAAATCTTGGACATTTCCTTGCACCAAGGATAGCCAAAAGTCCCTGCATGTTTTTGAAAATTTGAGCCCTCCATATCCTCCTCTGTAAGGCCTCAAATCTTGAACACCAGAGCAGAAAAGCCCCTAAACCCAAAACCCTTCATTAGGGTTCCCAAAATTGGGAGGGAGGGGGGCGGGGCATTTGGGCTGTCCCCATAATAATTGGCTCTGGGCGCTCTGCAGGCGCTCCAAGGAGATTTATTTCATGTTAAAATTATGTTGCTATGTGTTACGAGCACTCACCTTCAAATCCGAAGGAGAAAAGCAATAGTGCGAACCCGCAGGACTGACGTTGTGGTG
>CAJNIZ010045963.1:23614-42285 GCA_905231905.1 Symbiodinium pilosum
AGCAACATCAAACTGCTTCAGCCAAAGGCCAAGATAATCACTCTGAAAGGGCACAAACAATGATTGTCGTCCACAATAACCTCCTGTACGCAACCAAAAATAAAACCACAAAAATCAGCGAGCAATCCGCAGTGCAAGTATTCAGCCCTAATAATAAGGATTAAAAGATTTGGGGTCTACGTAGATCTGGTTCCCCCTTTTTTTGGGGAACTATCACATCCAAACCCCTGCACCATGCTCAAGGCCCTTTGAACTCTAACCCTCAAGCCCTCAAAATCCTCCCACCCAGCCCCATCACCAGGAGTATTGGGACACAGGGATTACATAGGGGTTCTACAGGGATGAGAAAGGGAAAACGGAGAAACTACTAACTACTTGCCATTTACATAATTTTAGTAATCCCATGAGAAGCTGAAGGACAACTACAGTCGGACAATTACGAATCTGAGGCTTGTGTGGGCAACATACAGATGTTTTTCTCGAGTTTATGTCCGTCAGCAGTATATATATATATGCATTGAAAATTCGTGCCACCCAACCACTGAGCCCGCGGATGGCTATGGGTGCAGCGTTTTGTGAAGTCCTGCATGAGCCCGATAATGCTCCCAGAGTTCCCATACGTCTTAACTACAAGTCTATGACCCTCTGGTCCCCAAGAAGCGCCTCTACACTCCTTTCAGGCCTCTCCGTAGCTATGCTAGCATGTAAGGCCAGCACAGCGCGGCTGAACCCCCCATGATTCCCCATGCAATGCCTTAGACCTCACGAATTCACATGAACCGACTACCTGACATCTTCCCTTAAGGAGTTTAGTTTATGGCTCATGTGCCCCTGGGGGCAGCAACGTCTGGCTTGGCTGCTCCAGGATCGCGGATGTCGTGGGCGAAGCAATCCTCCCATAGAACCCGTAGCGTTGATCAAATTCGGGGTACTGTTGAAGGGGTTATCGGGGATATGCAAGGGGGATATAGGGCAAAGGATATGGTCAGAAGTTGAGGAAATCGCAGATGTAGCCCCCCTCAAGTAGATAGAATATGGAATTGCCCAAAATCATAATACGATCCCCATACACCCCATATTCTACTTAAGGGGGACTATAATCAGTCTATGGCTGTGACAGGGATGTGGTAGGAATTCCAGAGACCTAGGAGAATTGTCTGCGGTAGCGGGCTGGAAGTGTGCTTGTAATGTTCAAAAGGCGGAAATGGAATTTCCAGATCGTGGGCCTGAGCTCATTTTGGGGACGGTAATTACAGGGTTCCTCCACCACCTGCCCTGGAGCACCCGGTTCGGTTTTTAGGCCGTATGGGGGGCTTGTAGTTTCGGGGATTTCGGACTTTTGCATCGTAGTTTAGAGCTTGATTGTAGTTGAGGATAGTTGAGGAAACTAGGAAAGAATGCTACAGAAATTCCAAAGATTCTTGGGCTTGCTTGGGGTGGACCACTGGCCTGGAACTTGACATGCCTCCCGCTTACCTTCCGACTCCCTTGCAGCAACAATCACAGTTCCCGAGAGGCTGCATAACAAGTGTGCCTTACTCGTACCCAGACTGTCGCTGGGCTTCACAAACTGCCAGAGGATATCTCTCAAATTAAGTGTTGGCAATTATTGCTTGTATCCGACAATCTGTATCTTTAGCGCCCCAGGAAGTCTGACAGGCTTCACGGGCAAAGGAGTTGGAGACGGAACATGTTGGGATGTGCTGATGCAGCTGGATTGCTAGACACCAAGGCCAACAAAGCACTACACGGGCCTCGCTACTCTCCAGTTTGGCACAACCTGTCCTTTAATTTGTTGCTGCATTCTTGATCATAAGAAAACCTACATGACTATAGCCTAAACTCCTAGATACTCCTAGTGTCCCCCTCACTGGGCCCTAATAATAACCCCCCTATATTATCCCTATCTACCCCCCTTCAAGGGGTTTTGGCTCACATGACTCAGGCCCGAAGCCTCTTCTTTTTGGGGTTCGGGGCCCGCCTGCTCGGTGGCTTCCTCCACACTGAGGCAACATGGCCTGAAACTGCTCAGGGACGACCATCATGCATGGCCCTTCATACCTTACTTGGGGTGAGTAGTGAATAAAGGAATATGCATATAGAGAGTATACATGGATTACATTCCCTTATCAGGGAGTAAGGAAGTATATTATGTAGGGATTATATTCTGACCCTGGGAGTTGTGATGGAAATATTACGGTAGTATGGCATGCTTGGGAAACTGCGGGAGCATGTCCATCAACCACACAGGTTGACAAACAAAATCAGAGTTTGGGATAACTTCCCCTGCCAGCAGCTGGAGCCGCTGCACATCCACCATCATAGCTGCCCCCAAGACCATGATACTACTGTACTAGTGGTCTCAACATCACCTAAGTTTATACTATTCCTGACCCAAGCTAATCCCAAATCCTAAGCCCTAAATCCCAAATCCTAAACCCCAAATCCTAAACCCTAAATTACCTAAGTTTATACTATTCCTGACCGAAATTCACTATCCCATGGGATTCAGCTAAGAAGGGCTTGCACTCGTCCGGGTGGGCAAGGGATCCCAGGCTTTTAAAGCCCATCAAATGACCAGCCGAGACCCTGGCTCTTGTCCGGCCCCTTTCCTACACAGGATAATACTGCTGATGGATGAAATCTTGCACCAGCTAGGGGCTCTAAGGACTTTAGGGACTTAAGGTGGTGCAAGATTTCCTCCATCAACAGTACATCATGACAAAATGGAAAAGAACATGGAAACTACTGTAGTACATTGGCGTTCTATTGGGATAATGGAAGATCAGATGGAAACTACTATAGTACATTGGGGTTCTATGGGGATAATGGAAAATAAAATGGAAACTACCACCCTAAACCCTAAACCCTATAGTACATTGGGGTAATATTGAATTGGAAACCTGGCTGGACCAGATCTAACGACTCCAAAAAGCCATCTTTAAGGGTTTTGGGTTTAGGGGTTTAGGGTTTAGGTTTAGGGGTTAGGGGTTTAAGGTTTCTCAAGAGATTGGAGGGCAGCGCTGGGGCCCCAGGCTTCATGAGCGCCGCATAGCCAATCCTGAAGCAGCAGCCCTCGGCGTCAGGAAGCTCTGGGGCTCAGGGCTCAAGGCGGGGCGTGTGAAACTTAACTTCCATTTTATTTTGCTTTATCCCAATATAACCGCAATATACTATAGCAGTTTCCATTTTAATTT
Source organism: Symbiodinium pilosum (assembly GCA_905231905.1). Taxonomy (NCBI): domain Eukaryota; class Dinophyceae; order Suessiales; family Symbiodiniaceae; genus Symbiodinium; species Symbiodinium pilosum. Next base: position 26,812 of record CAJNIZ010045963.1, read on the forward strand.
CCATTATCCCTATAACTTACTTTTTAGTATTTGATGCGGGGTGCTTGGGATCGTAAGCGGAGAACTGTCATTGAATAGTTGACAGCGTCAGCCGGTGGAAATCCTGCCCTACTCCTTTTGCTACCTGCCCGACGGCTTTCTGCTTCTTGGTTAGATAACGCCGGCTTCAGGTAATTCAGGCCAGGATTTTAAGCACACTCCTTTCCTGATATTGGATCAAACTCACAGCGCAACATGGAAACTACTATAGTACATTGGGGTTCTATGGGGATAATGGAAAATAAAATGGAAACTACTACGCTAAACCCAAAGCCCTATAGTACATTATCTTACAGTAAAGACTCAGAAGATCTCCGCCTACCAGCTCCGTTGGCTTAGACAAAAATCGTGCAGCTCAGATGTAATCACCCAGGCAAAGCCACACGACATGAAACATCGCGAGCCCCAATGGATACGCAGCAACATTCGAGTGCCCTATACTTGGGCTTCGGCCATCTCCATCTGGGGCACCTTATCATGACACTTCAGAGACAAGCGTTGCGGCGTGCTACTCCCTCAACATACGATGCGCTAGCACTGCTGTGCTTGAGATTGCAGGTTTGGTTGTATGAGCGCTCTGGTCTTCTGAATCACGAATATTTTCGGAGACTCAATATGGGAGTTTGCCGAAAATCACACGTTTTCCAATATCAGGTTACCCACTTCATGACGGGATCCCAAATGTCGGGACATGTCCACATGGAGTACACGAACTAGGAGGACACTCGTTTGTAAATCCTTGACGAAGAAATCGCATCCATTGCGGCCTGCACGCCGAATAAATCACAGCTGCAATTGGAAGTACTTTGTGGCCACTACTAGCACAAGTAGCTTATCCTTGTCAATGTCATCCTGCTCCAACAAGCTCGCATATTCCATATGACTGAAATCCTTCTGCTACTACTACAACTCCTGCTGACAGGAGACAATACACCACCCTAACAGCTGACTGTCAGGAGCTACCGTAGCTTAGGGACCCTGGTGGTGCATCAGGAGCATCCGTGCTGCTACGATCTCTGTCCCTTAAGACAAGACAGGCCTCCCCAGCATCCTCCCCCAACGCCGCACCCCCACTCCACAGAAGAAGGCATAGCGTAGCCCACCTGACACAGGCAGGCGCGGACTTGCACTCAATGCCGTTGCTGTCATGTACACAGGCTGCTTAGCATACACTATATTGGCGTTATTGGCAGCATTAAAACACAGTACCGGAAGGGTGCCGTATACCTGTGGAATCTAGAAACGGAGGTTTCCTCCAGGAACTGGCAACCGATGGCGATCTGGGCACTCAAGCAAAACATGCCCGCAGGTTGGAGAAAGCGCTGCTGGCTTGGTAATTATGGAGGCAATCGTGGAACCTTTGGAAGCCCCTGATCATTGAAGCCACTTTCCAACAGCCATACACTGACTAGAAATGTCATGTGGCTCTGCGTCCCCACAAGGCCTTGTTTTAGAACAAGCATAGGAAAAAAGCAATCGCCACGCAAGATCATGAAAAAAGCCCCCTGGAGTTGAAGAAGTACAAAGCCACCCAACCCTGAAGTGGTTCCTCAATGGGAAAGTACTCCATATTGAGTAGAGCTGTATCCAACAAATGACCCGGTAAACAACCTGCACGTCGAGAACCATCAAAACCCTGCTTCTCCCTCTACGGTCCCAAACCCTTATCCCCAAAACTCCCGTGTCAGATTTGCCGCCTCCGGCACACCCATCGTATGGGAGTTTATCAATACAAGCGCTGTGTAATCCTGACTCAGAATCCGTGTGACAATAACACGTCCCAGTATTCTGAGAAAACAGCACGTCAAAAACACTGCTTTCAGAAAAGGCCAGAGGAAAAAAAAAGGCCAGCAGCACTACCAGCACTACGACTGCAATGATGCGACTCATCCTCCTAAACACAGGCATAAAGAACAGCAGCCAATAGACTGATCAACTCAACCCCCGATAACTCACTTATTCAACCTGATTCCCCTACAACACTCCAAAATTCTGCGCCCTGTCCACCCACTGGGGTTTAGGGTTTAGGGATTCCCTCCATCCTACAAAAAAGGACCCCCAAATACCAGGAGCCGTTTCCTTCAGGGATCCTTAACACTAGGACTATTTATTCTTAGAGGTCACAAATACAGGCACCGCTACAGGGATCCATTCTTACTTCCCCACTTTGCCGCCCTTGTCCTTTTCGAAATAACGAAGGGCCCAAGACCGATGTCCCTTAATAATAGGAACCATTTAGAGGACATCTAGTAACTGATCTGTACATCTTTTGGGGCATTCAAAGCTCAAAACCCTAAACCTCTGAACCAATATAACCCATTATAGTACTCCCTATATAACCCATTATAGTAGTCCCTATATAGCCCATTATAGTAGCCCCTATATAACCCATTATACTAGTCCCTATATTACCCATTATAGTAGTCCCTATATTACCCATCATAGTAGTCCCTATATTACCCATCATAGTAGTCCCTATATTACCCATTATAGTAGTCCCTATATAACCCATTATAGTAGCTGCCATTTTAATGTAAACAAACGGTGCAGGCAAAGTGGGCTCGGCGCCTTTTGGTGGCCGCCTTGGTGAATCACACAAAGCTTAGGATGTGCAGGATTTAGGGTTCAAGGTTTAGGGTTTGGGGTGCGGGTTTTAGAGTTTGGGGTTTAGGGTGTAGAGTTTGGGATCTAGAGTTTGGGGTTTAGGATTGAGGGTTTGGGGCTTATAGGTTATGACCTGGTCATAGCCACCCCGTTTCATTACTTGGCTGTGGAAGGGCATCCTGCATGACTTGGGATACCAGGCTTTTGGGGTTCCGTCATCAAAACTGCCCATGGTAGCAGGTTCTGCAAGGACCCCAATGCGAGATGTACTATCATTAACAGGCCACCACAGGGAAGAGCAGAGTTTGCCCATGAGAGCTATAGTCTAATCTCCTAGTATCCCCCTTAATAACCCCTACAGTGCTCCCATGCAGTATCCTCTATATATAACCCCTCTACGGAGTTTAGACTGTAGCCCAGTGGATTCAGAGTCCGAGCCGCCCTTGCTGGTACCAGCGGCAAGCCAGCAAGCGCTCGCCCAACCATGGCACCACGAAAAAAGCGTTCTACGTTCTATTCCTGAACATGCTTCCCTGGGCCCTTGGCGACTGCTAGCTTGTCTCATGATCATGTGTAACATGAAGTGGCAGCGGCCTGTTCTCAGTCATCCACCTGAAAATGATGCATCACAAATCTTGTGAACAAACTGATCTCATCTGCTTTGCCTGATTTGAGGCAGGAAGAGGCCGTCCGCAGCAAATCCAGTGCCCAAATCATCTAATTGCCGAAAGGGAAATCACGAGCTACCGCCTTAATAACTCCTATAAATAATGCTCCCGTGTGCAATCCCCTATGTGACCCCCTTTAAGGAGTTTAGACTATGACGATAGCTCAATTGAGGAAAAAGGGGACTCCATAGTGCCTGCAGCAGAGGCTACAGCTCGCCATCTAAGCGCTTCCCTGAGGGCTTATAGGGGTTCGGGGTTTAGCGTTTAGGGTTTGTTGGGGGTAGGGGCTCGGGGGTTTGGGGAGCCCCCGTGGTCTGATCATGGAGCCTTCATCAGCACTTGCCGGATCGCCAGCACAGACTTCTGCTCCTGCCATTTGGGGCTTGACAACACAGCGAAGAGATCGAGGGAAGCAAAGATCCCGCTGCCTCGCAACATCGAAGACGAGGAAGAAGAAATGTGGTTCAGGGTGTAGGGCTTAGGGTATCTTCTGACTAAGGATAAATCCATGGCTTCACGGTGAGGTCATGATCGGGCTAATTTCACAAGACTTGCCCAGCAAACAATCCCATTCGATGACGCATGAAGTTTCCAAAGCTGCTGTGGGCCAGTGTGGAGCAACTCAACAAACCGTCGACCGTGGATTGAGCACAGCCGCTTTTTAAGCATGATATCACACCCGCCTCTGCTCTCTTCTTGGCCTCTTCCTGCCTTTTCTTCTCTTCCTGCAGTCTGCGGCTGAACTCAGGACAACCAAATCATCTCCTCAATCGCAAGAAAGCATCGAAGAGTGTGGTGGTGGCAGAATGTAGGATTTCGTCGAGATTCGATAAGGGGGAGATAGGGATTACAGGGGGCGATATGGTAGTTTCCCAAATAGGGGGAACCGATACAGACCCCAAAATACTATAATCCTTGCTGTTGGTATTCCCAACAGAGTACCTCTGGTTTGGGAAACCCCTAAATAGGGATTCACCAGGGAAAAACCAAAAATGAGACTGGGCAAGTCTTGCCGGTGGCTATCTTACTCCTTGGGGCCATGGGCCGCCACCCTAAAATCAACTCTGTAAAATCCCTAAACCTAGAACAGAAAACAGTTTTGCTTAAGGATTCCTTAATAAACCTGCTTTGAAAAATTTTAAAGGAAATAGGGTAGGAGAACTGGCAGGGAGTGACGTGGAACAAAAACAGCTGCCAGACTTGCGTTTGCTAGCTCCTCCACCCGCTTTTTATTGGCTTCCTCCAGCTTCTTCTTGTTTTCCTGCGCGCATGTCTTTGCAAGACTGGGTGGAAATGAAGGGTGCATCTGAGAGAAACCCCTGGACAGCAACATCTCTCAAAAATGGTGTGCCTGTATCTTGGAAGTAGTCTAACACGCGGCTCCATCAGTCATAGTGACATAGTGCGAAGGAGGTTTGGGTTGTTGTTGAAAATTCTCGTGTGGGCTTCTCGGCCTGCGACTCATTCAAGCCAAGACGACTAAGCACCGCTGAAGATGTATAGCAATCCCTAGAGAGACCTGATAGGGCCCTGTAGTTGCTTCTACTCCAAAACGGGATGGCAGTCAATAGGCTGGGGGTCAGCATTTTTCGATCAAGAGCCCATGAAGGTCAAGCGCCTCTGCCCTCTGCCGTGCTTCCTCGACTCTTTTCTTCTGCTCCTGTGGAGAGGTGCAAACAAGCAAGAGTAGATCTTAAATGCGAACAGTAGGACAATGCTGGGCTCTGTTCTAGCGGTAGTTGCTCACCGTGCGAGCCCATCATGCCAAACAACTGTTGCAAGAGCTCTTCGATTCTGGGAACAGTCCATGGCAGTGCCAAACAGATGCTGCAGGGTCAGCCATCATGCGACCACACTGCCGAGCTTTCAATGCCAGCACTTCCTTTGAACCAGGAAGCTGGTCAATCATGCACAAGGGGACAAGACCAGAGGGATACCCGAACAAGCCGATGTACAACAATTGCTTATAAGAGGGTATGTGCAACTGCTATTCTTTGGATTCCTCTGCCAAAGTGACAGTGGCAGAAGCCTGCAGATTGCAGCTTTGTGACCTCACTTTACTTCTACGACCAGCAAATTGCTGTATAGAATGAGGGGTTCCTTCTCCACCCCATGGTATCAGGTGCCTCTGCCCACAATGCACTCCCAAAAAGGAACTCTAAACCCCAAACCATGAGCCCCAAACCCTCAATCCCAAGAGACAAGTTCTGGATCCTCGGCTTGGCGCATCTTTTCAGCAAGTATCGCTTGTTGGCGAGCCTCCCCAAGATTAAGAGGAAGAAATTCGTGGTTTCAGCTTTGGCGGCCGCAATTACAATTCAGCAAACAGTAAACCCTAAACCGTAAGCGCAATAGCAACTTCCATCGTTCCCCTTCCAGTTTCAACCATGATCTTCACATGGCACAGGTTAGGTTGCGTCGAGTCCCACGAGCTCTGCTCAGGTGATAGGATGCCGCTGCAAACTTTTTCTTGCAATCATGAAAACTGGAACTAATATGATTATTTATAAATGTGATTACTAGTATCGTAGGTTTCTCTCTGCTGAGGGTGAGGGCGCGAAGATGGACTAAGCCCTGACGTAGTGACATCCCCTTGCTCTTCAGAATTACTGCCCTTAAACGCTCAACCTTCAAACCTGAGCCCTCAAACACGCAACCCTCAACTGAAACCTGCACCCTGATCAGTGCGGCCTCTTGTTGCTGTTTATAGGCTTCGTGCTGCCTCGCCAGGGCTGGGAGTAAACTTGTGAGGAACCCCCTTGGTGGGGAACCACATTAAGCCAAAGCAATGTGCTCCGTTTAATGGTTTACTAGCAGAAAAAGGCTCCAGGCAAGGTTCTACAAAGATGATGCCTTTTACCCCCTGCCATGCCACTAGTATCCTCAAACTGCGTGGACATGTGTTCAGGGGACGATTTGCTCAAAGAGCTAGCCGCAATTAAAATCCGATAGAGGTAGGCCGGGTATGGCTAGCCATGCTACATGAGCCCGCCACACCCGTTGCGCACTCATGTTCACTAGCGAACGGGGAAAGAATACTTACAGAAAATCCCCCTGAATTGTCCCTGTAACTGTCTCCGGATGGCCCACATATCCCCCCATTCTCATGTAAGAAGTGGTGACAGACCTACTGCCACTCCATCCACGTTTCTTTGCCCAGCAAAACGGTAGGCTGAGGAGCCGGCGCTGCTATGCCCTCAGTACAGGAGGAAGTTCATGCAGCTTGTTAGGCTGAACTGACGTATGCTAGGTGCAAATGCTGGAAGTCTCAATGGTAGTTTGAAGCTACAAGGCGCTTTGCCAGGCATTTTCTCGCGAGGACCAGCTGCGGAAGATTCAATTTCCAAGTTGCTGAGATGGGAGGTGGATGGACCCCAGCAACCTCCGCTGGCTGATTGAACCTTTCCGAAGCTCTGTAAACTTACCTGGCAGTCCTGGCTGCGGGCTCCCAGCTTTGATTCCCAAACCACCCAAAAGATGCAAAAAGATGACCCCCCCCAAACCCCCCAAGTTTCCCCGATGTAGTAGTGGGTTCATCTTGGGGGGGCTCCATTCTTGGGATCCTTTAGGAGGTCTTGGGTTCTAAAACCCAGAAAGCCATGAAGCGCTGCTTTTGACCGATGCCTTTCATCCCCACTGGCAAACACGCAAAGCCAACAACTTTTTGTCCCTGCACCCAAAATGCAAGCGTAAACCTCGAAACCTAGACCCACCCCCCCTCTTTTCCCCTAACATATAAGGTACCATATGGTAGTTTCCCAAACTAATTAGTGGTAGTCCTCATTATAGATACCCTCAAAAAGGTACCCCCCAATATTGAGAAACCCCATTATGGTAGTTTCCATTTTCTTTTCCCTTATCCCTATATCACCCTACATTATCCTGCCCCCATATAGTAGGCCCTGGAGCCTTTTCCTTGCCCGGAAGCCAAGCTCCGGACCCTGGGAGCAAGGACTAAGGTCTGGTCCACGGCGCCATCGTAGGGCACCTCGCAGTTAGGATGTTGGGGTCCATGCTGATATCCCACCAAGCTCGCCACAAGGGTTTTGTTTTTTGATCGGAAGGGTTTTTGGGGGGTTTAGGGTTTGGAGTTAAGGGTTTAGGGTTAGTTGGAAGGCTGAGTGGTCATGACCTTGGGGATTGTTGCAGTTTAAATTGTCATCTGGGGACGTAAGGGGTTTACAGGGCGAGTGTGAAACTTGGGCGCCTGGGGATCTTCTGACCGTCCAGTTTTTAAGTTTAGGGTTTAGGGGAATGTTATTCTGATTTATTATGAATCAGGCACGCCATCTTGCTGCTGTTTGGGCTTCCTGCCCCCAATGCACATCTCCAAATTCAGGCTTTTGCTGCTGTTGCAACAATATCAGGACGCTTCTGCGCAGAACCTCCACATCCAGCAGAAAGCTGCAACCCGAAGTCCAAGTCACAAATCCTAATTGATTCAGGAGCCTGAAGAATTATCAACCTCATGTTGAGAGAAATTTGAGGTACCCTATATACCATAGCTACACAAGGAACAAAGGACCAAATTCTTTGGGCCCTAAATTGCACCCCAGGCCTTCCACAATCCCAGTTTCCATTTCTTTGATGTTACATGTGTTGTCCATGTGATTCGCTGTTATTGGGGAGTAATACTCCCCTAAATCCTACACAGTCCCGATGCAACCCCTCATACTGGAGAATCTTCCTTAAACCCTAAACCCTAAACTTCATTTTCCCGAAGCATCCCGAAGCCCTTCCCCTATGTGTATAATCCCTGTATAATCCTTATATCACACACATATGCATATACATTTATATCTATGTATATGTATATCCATACACTCTATATGCTCCATTTACTTCCCCAAACCCCAAATCCTAAACCCTAATCCCTAAACCCTCAACCCTATAAACCCCCTAAACCTTAACCTCTAAACCTTACTTCCTAAACCCTAATCCCTAAACCCTAATCCCTAAACCCTAATCCCTTAACCCTAATCCCTTAACCCTAATCCATAAACCCAAAACCCCAATTCATAAACCCTACTCCCTGAACCCTATAAGCCTTCCATCCAGTTCTTGGTGGTGTCTGCGTGACGCGCGACGGCTGGTATGCCCACACCTGGCTGCAATGAAGGATTGGGGTTTAGGGATTAGGGTTTAAGGATTAGGGTTTCAGGGTTAGGATTCGAGGATAAGGGTTAAGGGTTTTAGCGTTTAGGTTTTCAGGGTTTAGGCTTTAGGGATTAGGCTTTAAGGATTAGGGTTTCGGGTTTAGGGATTAATTAGGGAGTAGGGCTTACGGATTTCGATCTGGGGCTTGTAAGGGATTAGGCTTCGGGGTTTAGGGCTTCTGGTTGTATACGGGCTTTGCAGGTTATATAGGAATATGTACTGACTCGGAATACATATAAACCCTATAGAAACCCGGATCTCGGTTCATTTCCCATTTGCTTTCCCGATTCGCCACTGTTGGGATAATGCACGCTCGTAGAAGTGGCAATGGAAACCGTTGCACCCAAGCTAAAGACAGATTATGTTGTGCGGCCCCCCCTTGCCATTATCTCGAGTGTTCCGCTCGCAGGTGTATTGTCAAGTCGCCAGTCGGGCATGCTCAATACAAGAGTAATCAGGAAGATGGCTTCTTGTGCTTTAACAAGTGCTGTGATGCTGTCCGGATGTGTAATGCAAGGTCTGGGACCTTGAGCATTTCTTTCTCGCTCATTCCTGATTTCCTGTGTGACTTAACTATTGCTCCTACTTGCGGCTTCCATCGAGATCCTGTGCATTGGAAAGTGATCAGACTGGGTAAATTTCAGCAAAGGGAATTTCATCAAGAATCCAAGGAGCAACAGAGAGACATATCCTTTTCGCGAAGATCCCGCAGGCTTATGGAACAACCAGACTAAGAATGGCCACGGCAATACTACTGCTGCATACACAATAATACTATGCACCAAAAAATTACGTATAGCCACGGTTATGCAAACGGTAGTAACTTGTAGTGGATGGATGATCTATATAACCTATTTCCCCCTTGCGATAGACTCTCCTTCCTCCCATAACAAATTTTCTATACCGCTTTCCTAACCTAGGTGCGCGAAACATTGGCGGAAGGGTACTACTGTTGACACTAAAGTCCTGCACGATGTGAGTTTTCCCCGATACTATACTTCCCAAGGTATGGTACTTGGGGTCATGCAGGATTTTTTGCATCCTCCGTACAAATTGAGGACTAGACTCGTCGTAGCTGCTTCAAAATCTCGCCGGCGCCTGGTCCCCGCCAATCTTCGGGCCAAACCACCAGCCGCTAAACTCGACGCCATCGCGCTCATCCCAATAGTAGAGCCTAGAGCTTCTGCTTGAGGGATCGGGGGTTTAGGGTTAAGGGTCTGGCTGGAAAATCCGGGGTTTAGGGTTTAGGCTATGATGATAGCATTTATACCAACATAATATTGGCGATAGTCTGTAACGGCAATAATGGTGCGGATGCTGGCTGCGATAAGGAGAGCCTCCGGCTGAGCTGTACTTTGGGTAATTTGCAGAAAGTCTCAGGTCTTGGGCTCGAGCTAGGAGCTTGAGATAGTGCAGAATGGCTTGCTGCCCCAATTTTCCTCAATGATCCTGAAGTAGTAGGTACAGAGGACCAGTACAAAAGCATACCTGAAAAAAAAAAAACAAAACTTCCTACGGTGAATGTGGGACTGCCTGAAATAGGGCAAGATATGGCAGCTCAAGTGATCGAGGAAACATGTAGGGATTGAAGGAGAGTCTGGGGCCCCCTGAAGAGGCTAGCACAAGAATATCCCATGAAACCATTGGCCAACAACACCCGAAACCTGTTGCAAAAAGCACAGTGCAGCTATGGACTCTAGGTACTCTCAGTTGCAGCCTAGGAACATAACGTCCAAGCCGCTCACCTGTGGATATTTCAGCGGAAATGGTTTAGAGCTTGAGCCTGGGGCTTGGCTTAGAGAAACAAGGCTTCGGATTTAGGGTTTGAGGTTCAAGGCCTAGGGATTTGCGCTTGGCGTTGAGGAGCAGGCATCATGTTCCGCACCTGCATTGAGATCGGTATTAGTGCTATTTTCTGCTTCCGGTTGTAAGCACTATTACAAGCACGAGTACTGCTAGTTCCGCTCTTGCGCTACTCCAGTGCTGAATGCTTCATGACGTATTCCTTTCAAACGCGACTCCCAACATAATCCCAGTTTCCTTTTCATGTTCCATGTTCTTCTTCATTTGTTTCTCCATTACAGGGGGTAATATCCCTAAACCTAAGCCCTGACCCGTAGTCCCTTGGTAAACCGAGTCTTCCCCCCAATATAACCTCTATATAACCCATTATGGTAGTTTCCATTTTCTTTCCCATTATCCCAATATATAACCCCAATATATACTCTATAATCTCTATATACCCCTAAACCCTAAACCCCAATATATATATATATAGATACTATTATCCGCATATAAGCCAATATACAAACCACTGAAGTCATGCCCTCCAAGGACCTGAAACTCCAAGCCTAGCTCTTGAGAAGTTCTACTTGAACTTTCAGGTAGGAGAAGGTTTTAGGCTTTAGGCTTTAGGTGAATATACTATATTATGGTACACTTTAGTATGTTATAATATATTATGGTATATCATATTTGGGTGTTCCCCCAAAAATATGGGAACCTTTTTGAGGGTCCCATAATACGGATGTTAATATTTGGTCGTCTACATTGGGGTCCCCACATTTTGGGAAACTACCAAGTATATCCCCGCTCTATACCCAAGGGTTGGGGCTTAGGATTTAGAACCTCCGAATAAGCCCTGCCAAACAGCGAGGCCTAAATCCCAAAAACCGAAAATAAATTAGAATATTAATAGTATATTATAATATATATATATATTGTAATATATTGAAGGTTAAATAGGGGTAATGGAAAACACATGGTAACTACAATTTAGGGAGCCCTGAACAGGGAAATGAAGTGAAATCAATCATCGATGGCGTAACCAGTCCTCGATGTCCTCCAGTAGGAGACATTTGCCTGAGGAAGAATGTGGACTTGGGCAGCTAAGAAATCCTAAGGGTTCAAGGGGCCAAATTCTGGGTTATAGAGCCCAAATACCATTAATGCCCTAAAACCCTAATACTTGTGTCCTTGGACCCTCAGGAAAAGAGAATTAGAGGAAGAATGTGGACTTGGGCAGCTAAAAAAGAAATTACTCTAGGGATCCAAAGTATACAAGTATTGCCTACATTGGCCCCCAAAGTCTGTAAATGTTACCTACATTGGGCTATTTGGATTTCTAGAGCTAGAATGGAGTTGTTGCGTTGCGTGTGTCACTCCCAGCGCTGTGCTCAAACCCCTTCGTCTTTCGATCAATTGTAGACCGCAACCCCTAACGCTGTGTAGAACCTGACATCCTACATTGAGAAGTTTCAACATGGCCCTGCGAAGACCGCAATGGGCCGGGTTTCCGTCGTGGAAGCAGCACAGACAAGATGGAACATCGCCGCGATGCAGTGGCAAGAGCACAGATGAAAATAGTAATACTAATAACCCTAAAGCCCAGGTACCCATATAGTAGGTCCTTGGGTTATAGATAGTATAAATTTACATAGGGACTTAAGGACAGGAAGCCAAATAGGTAACTGGGCTTCTAGGGAATGATAATAAGAATTATAAATACATAAAAAAACGAGCGATGGTTGCGGACTGCGTCAAGGGAAGTGACAAGTTGCTCGGGGGCGACAGGCTGTCAACGACAAGATTCAAGAGTTTCTCCGTCGTCTGTAGTTTGCTGAGGGAGGAGCAGTGTGGGATGCAGGTGAGCGCGTGAATCTAGGAGGACCGGAAGGCGTGCGGATGCCCTGCTTAAATTCCGATCCAGCATGCTGATGCGTGTGCGCCTTCCGCAAAGTTCCTGGGGCATTTCCACTTTGTCTTTTCTGATGGGGCATCCATTCTGGGATGGAGATGTTTAGTGGAGCTTCTGTCTACGAAGGTCAAAAATATTGCCTTGGAAGCAGGGAAGCCATGACCGACCGACACCAACCACCAACCTCCCCACCAACGCCCAAATGACTCGGAGCTCGGCATGCCATACCTTCTGCTGGGTTAAGGAACTTAAATTAAGTTGCCATAATGGGTATATATAGTAAATAATGTTGTTTCCCCAATATAGTAACTTAATTTAAGTTCCTTGACAGCAACCAAGTCTGTGCATGGTTTGAGGCTTCCAGTTGAGGAATGCTGGGCTTATACTGGTGGATCTCATGAGACCCGCTTCTCTCGCAGAGAAATAACAACACACGTGTTCAGGACAACTGTGAGTGAGCCACGCCAACAACACGACAACTCTGAGCAAGTGTTAGGCATGCTGGGCGAAAATGGTAAGCCCGCATCACAGCAACCGAGTGAAACCATCAAGCAAACGTACATCTATACGAACCCCTAAGCACTAGACCCTAAACCATGAACCCTAAATACTAGACCCATGAAACCCCCAACCAAATCTTAAATGTAAAGCCCTAAACCCATGTAGCCCCTATGTACTCCACTGAAGTCCATGCGTGCCCGTAAGCCTGCAGGCCTCTTGCGGCACCTAAAAGGCCCGGCTCTGCTTCTGAGCAACACTTGGGTTAGGGATCCAAATAAAAATGTTGGTTTAGGGTTTAGGGTTGAGGATTTAGGGTTTAAAGTCTAGGGTTTAGGGTTTAGAGTTTAGGGTTTAGGCATGACCTTAGTAGCTCTAGGGATCCAACGACCCCAATGTAGGAAATATTTACAGACTTTGGGGCCCAATGTGGGCATTATTTGTATACTTGGATCCCTAGGGCTGGGTTCTAGGGCCTATGAAGGCAATTTAGAATACATGCAGTTCCCAATTTAAGGCCATTTTGTTACCATTCCGTATAAAAGCCACCATTTAGGGTGAGGTCGCTTGAAATGGCCCAGATAATATGGGCTATTAGGGATATGACTATTACTGGTATTGGGGTGCCAACCTTGCGGGGTCCAGGTTTAGGGTTTAAGGTTTAGGGTTTGGGGTTTGGGGTTTAGGGCTTAGGGACTACGATATTTGATTGAACTCGGACATAAGGCCCCTAAGCTGCGTAGCTGCAACTGAAAGGCTCAGCAGCTCATCCCAACGGCAAGCAGCTCTTCCTAAACGGAAAGTCTACGGCTTCCGGTTTAGGGCTCAGGGTTGTAATGGAGGTATGACAGTTGTTGTCTGCCTCATGTTAGAGTTTTGGGACGGCTCTTCGGGCTTTCTTGGAGTGGTGTGCGGGCATTGAGTAGGGATCATGCGCGGGATAATGCCTGTTTTAAGTTGACGTTAAGTTGATTCTAACTGGATGTTATACGGTTTGAATTTTGATGTGAATCAGATTTCCATTGGCTCGAATCGGATTTCAGTTCATTGTGAATAGCATGTCAGTAGATTTTAACACGGTTTTCATTGCATGTTCAATTGGCTTCACCTGATCTAACTTTGATTTCACTTGGTTTTACTTGAACCTTAAATGATTTTACAATAGGTTTCCAATTAAACTTGATTAGGTTTTGATTACGTTGTAACGAGATTTCAGTTGAATTGAGTCAAGTGCAGTTTTAGTTAGCTGCTAATTGCACCTAATTGGATTATAACTAGTTTTGCATAGGCTTTAAACTCGTTTAATAGCGTCTGAAATAAATTGTTTAGTGCTGATGGTAGCGCCGGTGCTAACACTACTACGAACAAGAACACCAGCTTCAAGGCTACTGCCGAGATTCATGTCTTTTTTTCCGGTCTTAGCTGCACGGCAAATTTGGGGGGTGGCCCGGCATTAAAGAGAATAGTCAACTGTTGGAGGGAGGGGCCCCCGATACTAAAGAGGGTCTAACAATGCAGTACTTAAGGGACTTGAGAATAGGGAACAAATTATCTGGCTTTAGTAGGCGCACGCGACCCTCGACTCTTGTAACTCGTTATAAGCAGGTTCCCTAACTGATTCGTAACCCCACAGTGCCGCAAAGTAGTTGTCCCTAAACACGATGTATGGGACGTAACCATACGTATTTATCCTCAATGTAGGCCACTAATAAGCCATTTTATACGCAGCGTAGTATCCCCAACAATGCGGCTTCGTGCAAAAAACACGCGGATTGTAAATGGAAAAACGCATGATTTGGGTACTTGAGCCCTACATCTCAAGCCTGTATCCCCTGACAGATATACCTATATGGCCCGATATCTCCCTTGCACCCTTTTCTTTGGGTGCCTGGAGGCTTAGGGGAACTTATCTCTAAACCAGAAACCCTGTGGCGCTCAGCGCCGCGCGAGCTTCCAAAGATGCCTGCTGCAAGCAACAACACGCAGTTTCTCCGCCAAAGGGCCAAAGGACAATCTACCATCAGGATCTTAGAGCTATGAAGGACCTTTTGGGTGGAAGGTTTGGACTTTGGGGTAATCTACCCCGAGTCTCTTGGGACTGCGAAGGCTTTTTGGGGGAAAGTTGGGACGTTGGGGTATTCTAGCCTTAGGCTCTCAGGATTAGGGGTGGGGCTAATGTTTGGGATCCCACTATGGACCCACCCTAAACCCTAAACCCTAAACTGTAAGGTTCAAAGCATGGGACCCTAATTAGTCTGGGCCTTACTCCAGAGAAAACCACTGCATACCCTGACGGCCTGAACCCTAAACCACTCTAAAAACGTTAGGGTTTAGGGTTTAGGGTTTAGGGCTAAGGCCCATATTCGAGGCCAAGACTTCCGTCCTTAGGGATAAGGATTTTCCAAGTGGAATGCCTGGAAGTCTGCGTAATTTTAAGGGATTTCGACGTTGATGCTGAAAACCTACTTGACCTTAGTACACTGCAATGCCATAATTCCAGGGGTATGGGGCACTAGGATACCTCGGGCCACGCAGGATTTTTTGTGTCCAGTGTAGGGATGTGTAGGCTGTAGAGTTCAAGCAGGCGGGGTATGGGATTAGAGATCAGGAAAGCCTCATTACCCCCCCCCTCCAAAACGACATGGAACCTTTTCAAGTGCCCCTGTCTGCAAGAATAGCAGTCTTAATGACAACCTTCTTGCGGTTTCATGTTATTTTCGGGAGGTGTACCAGCTCCCTCATACCTGGGTACTCTTGGAAGGTACAGTTCCCAAAGATTCCATGTGCCTACATAGCATATACTTAGGCCCC
>CAJNIZ010045964.1:8062-26799 GCA_905231905.1 Symbiodinium pilosum
TTTAGGGTGTATATTCCCCCTTAAGTAGATAGAATATGGCTTTGGGTATATTATAATAGGATCCCTATATACCCCACATTCTATCTACTTAAGGTGGATTATAGGGGTTAGCGTTTAGGGTTTGGGGTTTAGGGTTTAGGGTTTAGACGTTGAGTACCCTAAACCTTGAGACTCATGCTATATTTCTTTATTATGGGTGATGCATGATTTAGTCCATCAACAGTAGGACCTTCAAAGTGGTTCTAGGAAGATTACGTGGAGGGTCAGGGGAACTTAATGAGTGTAGTCGTAACCCCTATAAGCAATTCAATAAGCCCAGTTTTATCCCCATTTTTAACCTACTTACTAAGTGCCCCTGATCCTCCTAGTACCATCTTCATCAGGGAGGGTAGAGCTTGAAGCGTGAGCGTGGTTGCCTGTTCTGTAGCGCCCCTACTAATTTAGCTAGCTAGGAATGAAGGAATGGACAAGAAAAATGAAACTGCTATTTCGAGTTTAGGGTTTAGGGTTTCAGCGGTATTATGGCCCCAGATTCTTCGAATAGACATGGTATGGGGTACCTCCAAGACATCCAGGCATAATATTGCTAATGAGTCAGGCCCTGCGGTACGCTGAGTAGACCGCACTTTGGTACGTGTTATCATGAAACTATACATGCAACCGACTAAACCCTAAACCTCTACATAGCCGTATCCTAAACCCTAAAGCCTAGACCCTAAACCCTGAATCCTAAACCCTAGACGCTAAACCCTACACCCTCAAATTGCGTTGAGTTTCAGTCCTTGAGGCTTCTTTGCGTGGGTGTATTCCGAGGGCTTTTGAGGTTTGGACATTCCTACTTGTTGGCCTGACCCAGAGAGAATCTCCCTGCACAAGCACTACAAATGAGGTCCTCCCCCACTTCAGTGGTTACTCTTCGTAGGAAACCATATGATGGAATATTTCTTGCCACTCATAGCAGATCAGCCCTCTTACCGAAAAGATTTCGCCGGACTTAAAGGTATATTGAGGATCACCTGGACTTCCCTGCGCTGTTGTTTGCGGCGCCTACGCGCAAGCTCAGCCTTTTAAGATTTTCCAACAGACCGTCGGAAGCGCATGGCTGCCGTAAAAAACCCTGAGCCCTAAACTAAACCCTAAACCCTAAGCCCTAAACCCGAAACCCTTGACCCTAGGTACCCCACGTCCTGGGATTCTGAGAATTTAGGGGGTCTATTAATCAGGGAGTCTTCACTACTTGGATTGCAGTAGCTTAACTTTGATATACTAAGTTCCTTAGCAACTGCTCAGTTTTCCTATCTTTTGTTCCTGACATCTGTGGCGTCCTTCCTCCCTTGCTGGAGTTTCATGATGTTTTTAAGCCCTAAGCCCTGAGCCCTGATGCCCAAAAAATCGACCTCGAAGACTCGGGGTACGCATAACGGGAGAAGGATCTCAGACCTTAAGCCCTAAACCCTGTGTACGGCTTAACTCGATTCTTGAGGATGATTTGTAAGGCTCTCTTGCTTCAGTTTAAGGAAAATGACGACCTTCGGTGCTTGAACCGAGCAGGGTACTACGTTTCCACTAAAATGCGAAAGCCAAACAAGATGTGATCTTACTCCATATAAATGCTGCCCGCCCATGTGTCGGGATGCCACTTCTACATGGCATTCATCCCCGCTGCGTGGCAAGAAGCTCTTTGGCCCCCGAGAAACCTTAAACTCCAAACTCATGGGCATAGGCTGCCCACCTTCGATGGTGGGCGGCGCTCAAGCCCCTCGACATCGATGGCGCAGGTCGATCCAGGACGCTCGCCTGCCTTCCCACAGCCAGGGGTACTGTAGCACCGAGAGGCCAGGTACCTGGATGGAGGAGATCTCCTCGCAACCAATACTGGTCCCGAATAAAGCCACACCCGAAACCCTAGTCTTGTCAAACCCTTTAAGCTTTCAGAAATTTTCCAGCGTTGTGGAGTTCACGGCCCATCTTCCCAGGTTCGGGGGCCTCACACGCTGCAGGGTTGCAGGGCTCAAAATCCGCAAATTTCAGCCTTTTTCAAGGGTGTACAACCGAATACCTCGGTTGTATTTAGGGGGGCCTAGCCACCGGATCTTCAAGCCCGCAACCATTCCAGAAACCCAGCCTTGAAATTCTTGAGACGAAGTAATTATGTTTCTGAATAATGTTAATGACCAAGATGGACCTACCTGAGTTTAGGTCCTAAGCCCTAAAAGGTGTAGGTTTGGGTGGCTTGAGTTGTGAAATGGCCCTCCGCAGTCGGGCCATGGCTGCGAGTCGCAAGCACCAGAAAGGCTAACGAGTCTTACAATCTCTGAATCATTGCCGCTACGCAACATTGCAGCAAAACCCTAAACCATAAACCCTGAACCCTGAACCGTAAACCCTGAGCCTAGATCTGAAGCCATGTCGGAGGTTCCCCCTGGTTGTTTCGACGTCTCCAAAGCGCTTCTCAGTTCGACGTTCACCCGGGGCCGCCCGTCTAAACATGGTTTAGGGTTTACGGTTTAAGGTTTAGGGTTTAGGGCTCAGGGTTTAGGGGATCTAGGGTTCAAGGTTTCGGGCTTAAGAAGTTTTAGGGTTTAGCATTTAGGGCTTAGGGTTTTGAATTCGGGATTCAAGGATTTTATCCCAATAGCCGAGAATCAAGTGGATAAGAAAAGGGAAGCTGAAATGGAAACCGGGAATACGTAGGGGCTTATAGGGTTTGTTTCAGGCGTATGATCTGGTGTTAGAGGGCTTGTGGGACGGAGACATTACCCAAATGATGGAGAACCAAGTGGAAAATGGAATGGAACATGGGAAACCGCAGGATTTATCGGGCGGGCTTCGGCGGGTTCATTTGTTAGGGTTTGGGAGATCAGGCTGGTGGTGCTAGTCCTCGTTTTTGTTAGAATATTTTTTGCATTATACAGGTCTACAGCATCCCAGCAAAGTTCAAGTTTAGGGTTGTTAGGGCTCAGGGGTCAGGGTTCCAGGACAAAGGCTTGTTATCAAATCGTGTTACAGACAAGTTGCTCCTGGGTTACAAGCACCTCCCCGCCAAGCTTCTTGATCTGTAGTCTTAAGCTTTAAACCTAAGCTCTACACCGCCAAGCCGTGAATCCTTCAGTCCTACAACCCGAAGGTGTAAAACAAACTCTGAACCTCACATTTTTCATCCTTCAATATCCGTTAGAAACAAGGTAGTATCTTAGATCTTAAAACCCGAAACCCCAACTTCCTGACCCTTAATCCCAGGATCCTGGCATATCCCTAACCCGATTCAGAGACATAGGTGTGCCGGCTCGGAAAACAAGACCTGTTTGAGGACACCGGGCCCTGGTGTAGGATTGGTGGTTTTCCCAAGATGAAATGTTCCAAGAATCGAGCATTTGCGTAATTTGCCCTTCGCTTTAGTGAGTTCTAGTACCAGGTCTTGGCATAATATTTTGCAAGTGTACTAAAGCACTGAAGTCCATGACAGCCAAGATGTCAAGTAGCACGAGCTCAGGGTCATAGCGTGCACCCTTAAACTGCCCAAGCCTAAGCCTTTTATGACCCATTATACCCCCATGTATCCATGTATAGTCCTTAGAGACCTAAACCTCAAACCCTAAGCCCAAACTTTAAACAAGCCCTTTAAAGGGTCCGAAACAAGGCTGCACCTCCGAAATGGTCCATCGCCTGGCACTTTGGCTTGCAGGACCTCTTTTTAACGGCCTTTTTCAAAACAACCCTAAACCCTAAACCCTAGGTTTATGGCTTGGGGGTTTGGGTCTAAGGTCTCTGGTTGCATGCCAAAGTTTAGGGAGCAAAGGTTTCGAGGCTTCAGCCAAGAGCATCAAGGTGAGTGTAGAAGCCTGAATCACTACCAACGTTGTTCCCGTATATTAAAAAGTTTTTGAAAGCCCAAGCCTTATACCAACGTAACAGGCTGCTTACATGAAAGGCTTGAAGATATGAGAGCTTATCCGGGTCATGTACTGCTTTTGGTTTCGGAGTGTTTTGATTTGTAGTTGAGTTTTTTTTGGGGGTTTAGGTTTTAGGATTTTGATTCCTGGCCGTGAATTTAGCTTGTGCTCGACAGTGCAAGAACTGCGAGAAAGTATATGGGCGTCGCGCTTTAGAGCCTAAGGTTTGGGGCTCGGGGTTTCGAACTGCCGTGTCAGAGTTATGACGGACGGTGTTGGTTAACCTGCAACTGCAAAGCCTTCAAGTATAAAGTCGACGTCTTAAAGCCATGAAGCTCCACAGGACCCCAGGCCCTATTCAGGAAACTTCCCTATACAACCAGCATAGCACTATGTATAGTAGTTGTAGTTTGCAACCTTTGAAAACCCTAAGCCCTAACATAGAAATTTCCAGCTGCATCCTTCAAACATTCAACGGAACTTCTGTTGGGATGGCTTTACTCTGTGTGATTTGGAAATTTGCTTAGGGCGCCAGAAACAGGAGCAGAACATAGAACCTTACCCCCGTAATCCTAGCTTTCATATCATGTTCCATTTTCTTTTCCAGTTGACTTTCCCAAATTACGGGTACCATTAAAAAGGTGATATAGGGCTTATGTAGCAGATACAATGGGATACATAGAGCTTAGAGTTTAGGGTTTCCCAAAATTCGGGGTGCGGGTCCCCATAATAAGGACTATAGTATATCGGGGCTATTCGGGTCTATAATATGGGGGTCCCTCTATCTTGGGAAACTACCTCCTCACAGCCTACGTCTTGCGAGGATGGGTTCAAGGGGTTGGGTCTGCGTTTTATCGTTGCTTACTTACCTTAAACCCTAAACCCTAGACCCTAAATCCTAAACCCTAAACCCCTAAACCCTATAAACTGAGTGAGCCCGGGCCTTCGAGCATGGCGAACGCACCGAAGCCGGCAGGCAAGGTAGCTCCGGAGCCAAAAGCCTTCTGGCTGGCGACGGAGCTCCCAGTCCCACAGGCAGTGTGGGGTGCGGTGGACCCGGTCGCTGCCGTGAGGTTGCCCCTAGAATAAGGTATGGGACGGCGCCGTCCTCCAAATCGGCCTAGCCCGGAGGGGGTGTCAATGGCTCGAAAAGAGGCCAAACCCAAAAGCAGCCACAATTGGATCGGCGGGCCTCCACAGACCCTCCCAAAGCTAGGCCTTTCTCAGGGCCTCCCTCTTTTCAAGAAAAGACCATTTCCAAAAGGAAGCGGGCGGATTCCCCCTCTTGGGACACGAAACAGCAAAACGGGCTACGAATTTCTGCTTGTGTGCCGTAGACCAGGAACAGGCAATTTCTGATTGGAAACAGCCGTTGCAGCCGTTTCTGGACCATCCCCTTTTTTTGGTGCCCAAAATCGCAAAATGGACCTCGAACTTTTGTAGAAACAAAAAGGCCAATTCTCACTGGAAACGGGCCATTTCTGGGCTAATCTCCTTTTTTTGGGGCCCAACATGGCAAAACGGGCTTCGAGTGTCTGATTATGTGCAGTAAAAAAGACAATTTCTAATTCATTCCCTTTTTTGGTGCCCAAAATGGCAAAATAGGCATCGAATTTCTGCTTGTGTGCCGTAGACTAAGGAAACAATTTTTAATTGGAAACGGGCCTCAAGCCAGACCCAGACCCAAACCTTGCACCCGCCGTGTCCAAGTGGTTCAACGCTTGACGGCCTCCAGCCAAGGCTCCCTCCCAAAAGAAAGCACGAACCCTCGAGCCAGATCCAGCCCAAACCTTGCACCGATTGAGGCGTCCAGCCAAGGCCCCACATGAAGAAAACTAGAGGCACCCGTCTGGTCTGGACAGGCCCAACTGGTTCTGGAAGGCATCCAGGCAAGGTTCAAGTTCAAAAAATGCACCAAACCTCGAGCCAGACACAGCCCCAACCTTACACCCGCCTGGTCTAAACAGGCGCGAAAAAACAAATAAGAAGATAGGATCGGGATCAGAGTTCGGGAAAGCCCTAAACCCGTAAACGGTGGAGGCGAGGGTGGAGCGCCAGTGGGGGTGGGCGCATCCAATTCTGGGCGCGCGCCTGGGCGCTTTCAGCACCAGCGCGCCTTCTCCCTCAGACATCCTAAGCACTTAACCCTTGTGGCCCAGCCTGCTAAGGTAAGCCTCCGGGCGGATGTCAACTTTCAATTCAAGGACCGCAGCTTCCACAAAACCGGTTGGTGCTTAAGGGCAGTGGGGGAGTAAATATAGGTACCATTTAGGGGTATATATGGGGTTTATATAGGGATTACTACGGGGATCCCCCTCCCCGCTCTTCCTTAAGCACCCGCAAGAAAAGGGTTGTCTTGAGTTGCAAACAGGGCTTAAGGTGCGGTGTGGTTGGAAAAAAGGGTACAAACCCCTAACCCCAAACCTTACTTACATCCTACGTCATACGCCTTACGTCCCTAAACCTTAAACCCTAAACTGAATCAAAAACATAACCGAAGCCCCGAGAAATGACGCGAGGGCCAGGGCCTGAAGTCTGAGCCCCTGCCTGCTGAAGGGTCATTCGAGTTTTATGTTTTAGGGTTTGAGACTTTACGCTTTAGGTTTTAACGCTTACGGTCATGTCTGATTTCCTTGCGACGCCTGATGAAGAAATTCTGGTTGCCTAGGCGGACACGTTTAATGCTGAAGTATGAGTAATTCTCAACAGTATTACCAAACAATCATCATATACAGCCATCGTATACTATACACCCCAAACCGACCAAATCCTATTTTCTTGAGTTAGGCCCCGATATATATATATATGTATGGTAAAATGTACTCCGAAAACCCAATATTCTTGAGCTCGGCCCCTACATACATATGTATATATATATATACACATGTACACCTATCACTATAGTACAGCGTGTCCCACAAAACCAAATCGGAACTCCCATGTAGAAGGCTGCTCAGATGACTGGCCTAATTCATGTGGGAGAAAGCGTCTTGGGTTCAGGGTTTCTGGCTTAGGGTCCAGGGTTTAGGGTTCAAAATTAGCGTTTGAGCTCTGCTACATCTCAAGCCCCAGGCGTCAGTCCTACTGTGGATGCAGGAAATCTTGCGCCACCTGATGGGATCACAGAATATTAGGCTCAAAAGCAGTGCGATTTTCAATCCTCTCCATCCACGCCAACCCTAAGCCCCTAAACTTTTCAACTTTAGGTAGGTTTGATTGTTTTGTGCCCTTAATCCCTATATTATCCCTTATACAACCATATTTATCCATAGGGCCCCCCAAACCTACCCTAGCAAACCTGTGGTAGGTTCGAGATTATCTTCAGAGTCCAAATGGTCTTCTTCTGACCTTCAAGTCACTGCAGTATCGCTTTGGCAAGTCTACGGTTGCTTGCCTTTTTGGTTGTGGGGTTGTCGTCTTATGGTCTTTTGTTTGGCGGTTCGGGGCTTAGGGTTTTGGGGTTTAGGGCTTGCGGTTTAGGCTTTTGTGTGGGCTGGTGCTGGGGAGCCCTAAACCCTAAATCCTAAACCCTAGGTCTGTTATGCCATCAGATCTGTAGCTTGGCTTCTTGAGTGACCTGAGCACAAGTCTATTCACCAGCAATGCCAATTTATTCAAAGAAGTTACAAATACTCATAATGTAGACCCTTAATTAATAACCACCCTTCCAAAAAAAGCCCAAATTAGACGCCTTCATCTTTCACATGGCTAGGAATGTAGGATTCAGGGGTTAGGGCATCAAGGACGTAGGGTTTAGGGTTTAGAGATTGGCCAGTTGGATTTGCACATGAAGGCTTAGACCCCTCTTACTAACCCTAAACCGATGTATCTTCAGGTTTTGATCAAATTTGCTGTCCTGAATGGCGCCTTTTAAGGATTCAAGCATGTTTGGATATATGCTAAGCTCTCAGCCCGGAACCTTTTCTTTTTCTGGAAGCATCTCCACAGGCCCGAACTTGCAAATGAGGCTTTTTTCCTAAAGCTAAAGCATGCTAACTCATTTTTGTTGTTCTTTTTCTTCTTCTTTTTTTGTTGGGTCCGAGCACATACCTTCTGGGTTTGTTGTGCTACACTCAGAGGAGGCAAGATGATCTCCAGGACCTCTGCGTAGCTGCAGAACAGCAAGCCCTAAACTCTAACCTTTAACCCAACCAAACTCCAAAGCTTCCACACCTCCCCCATTGCAGCAAGGATGATGATGGATTCTGTTTTCTTATACAGAGGAATCAACAACTATCAGTATCATGGTCTCAGGTTCCTTGCATAATTGCGGTATAGGTTACTTCAAATTGACCTCGCAATGATCTTGGTAGTTCTTTGGGTCACTACATTGCATGATCTTCTTACAGAACCCTGACTGGAAACACATTGTTCATTTCATTCTCCATTCTCGTGACCATTGGATTCTCCAATATTACCCCAAACCCTAAACCTCATGGCTCCAGCCTAGGTTTTAACTACTTTGTTTTACCACATCTCCGGCATGACGCCGTTGATGGCCAGCATAGTTTCCGCGCAGCACGAGGACCGCTGCTTACACTGAACGCAAAAACCTTGAACCTTAAACACTATACCCTTGACCCTAGTGATGCTCTGACTTAGAGTCTGTGTATGTTCACAGAATAACTGGCGCCCCCGCCACACCGCTGTAGTCTTTCCATGGGGGCTCCCAAGAAAGAGACCCCGAATTCTTGGAAACTCCCATGTGAGCTACTGTCTGAACTCCTTGGGTGGGGATATATAGGGGACTACTACATAAGGCAGTATTATAGGGCTTTTTCAGGGGGATACTAGGAGTTTAGACAGTAGCTCATGTGGTGGCAGGCGTGTTTTGCCGCACATCTGGCAACCCACAACTTCTTGCTTAGGTGTTCCGGGGGACCTAGCAAGTGTTAGTATTCCTATGTTTCTAGAAGCCACATACTAACCGTACTAATGCCAGTTATCCACTTGATCAAGATTAAGCCCTAAACCCTGAACCCTAATCTCGAAAGCGTGTGATATCAGCCTACCGGCCAATCCCCACTGACCTTCCAACTCGCTGGTCGTTACAAGTAGGAGGGAATGAAGGCAGAAAGGAAAATAGGAAGTGTTACTAAACCTGGTGTCCCAAACCCTAAACCCTAAAGCCTAAACCCTAAACGAAAAAATCGTAAATCCTAGATCCTAGGCCCTAAACCCTACACCCTAGACCCTAGACCCTAAACCCTAAACCATAAATCCTAGACCCTTAGCTGCATGTGCGCTGCGGAGGGAGCTGCGGCGTTGATTGCAGCTGGGGCTAGGCTGGACATCAGAGTCTTCGGCTTTGACAGTTTAGGGTTTGCACGCGGGGTGTGCGTCTCTTCTTCAGATTTAGCTTAGTAGTCTCACCCCAGCCACCCAAACCATACTATGCTCATTTATTGTTTGGGTAGTGGAGGCCTTGGCCGGCCTCCACGAGTGGATGCCACTGTTTTGGTCTGCAGGATCGAGCCCCCTCCTGCAAGCTATCAGGCCCCTGCTCCTGGAATCCTGTCGGAGGGCCTTCGGGGGGGTTGTCCTGGAGGCTTTACCCCCCAGGCCTGATCGTGCAAGGCCGGAGGCCCGCGAGCGCCTATATACGAGCTGCGCTCCTGCCAGTTCAGGGATTTTGGGGGTTTAGGGTGTCAGGGTTTAGCGATTAGGATTCAGCATTTCAAGTACAAGCATTCCCTAGTAGAGCAGCATAGTCAAGTTACAGAGCAATAGCCGCCCACCCATAGAATCCCCTAACACCAAGGAAATCAAGAGTTTTTCTGGCTTTGTCGGCTCCATTCTCTTTCGTCTCGTGCATCGTCTCTACATGGCTTGGAAACAGCCTGCTCGCATACTCTGTCATCGTTTTGCTAAACAGGCGCCTGAAGAGCAATAGAGTCTTGCATTACGACAATGTACAAGTTTGTTAGTTCCTGTTAATACCACGCTTATATTACTACACCGAAAAATCCTCCCACTGCTTTAGCAATACGTATTGTATCATCCCCACCCCACCCTGGAACCAACCCTTGAGGGTCGTGTCCCTAAGGGTCCCTATGTGCCCTTTGAGGGCTCACACTGTGACGCGTCCTTCCCATGGTATCAATGCAATTTGTAGAATCCCCACCCCACCCTGTGTATTCTGGGGGTCTAGGAGGTTTTTGCAGGCCCTGGAAAGCCTTGGAACCGACTTCATTTAAACGTCAGATTTGCTTTATTCACAAGTCAGATTTGCTTTACTTACAAGTCAGATTTGCCTTATTCACAAGTCACATTTGCATGGTTCGCAAGTAAGATTGACCTTCTGCGCAAACGCTTTGTTCAAGAAATCAGACTTGCCTTATTCACAAGTAGATTTGCCTCATTCGCAAGTCACATTTGCTTACCTGCGAATACGGCAAATCTAGTTGTGCATAAGGCAAATCTACTTGTGAATAAGACAAATCCACTTATGAAGGAGGTCATTTGATCTTAACTTGTAAATAGGGGGGTCAATATTACCTGTAAATAAGGCGAAATCGCTCTGATTTGCTTGTGAATAAGGCCAATCCTACGTGATCGAATTAGCCTGATTTACAAGTCAGCAAGTACCATATTTGCAAGTTAAGGTCAAGAAATTCCTCCTTCACAAGTTAAGGTCAAAATGACCTTGCCTACACATGGGTTTGCCCTATTCAGAAATAGTCAAATATATTTAATTCAAAAAGGGTTTAGGGCTTAGAGCTTAGGGTTTAGGGTGTAGGGTTGGGGATTTAGGGTTTAGGGCCTGGGGCAGCAGGTTACTAATATTTAGGAGGTGCTTAGGCCCTACGCTAACCTCATATGAGCTACAGTCTAAACTCCTTAAAGGAATACTACGAGTTTCGAGCTCATATAATCCTTCTGCATCCCCTTTAGCCCCTAGAACGGGGCCACATTATTTGGAATCGCATGCCTTAGGGTTGTAGGGCATTTGTCAACATTATTGAAGGCCGCGAAAAACTCCAAACCCTAAACCTTAAAACTTCCTGGGCTTTTCTGGGGACCCCGATAATCCCTCTGTACGCGCCATGAATTCCCAGGTCCTTTTTTTGGGGTTTAGTGTTCAGGTTTAGGTTTAGGGGACCCAGTTTTTGTAGTGCTAAGTTGTCAAGGTTAGTGAAGATGTTGCTGATGGATTGATGCTTTCCTGACACATCGTGTGCTGAAGAATCGGAAGAGCGTTAATGATGTCAAAAATTACAGCCTTAGAATCCTGAAGCAATTGTAGTATACTACATCCCAAAACCTTGCTTTACATTGCCCAACCCCCATAGCACTACGCCTCGGACCCTAAATCTTAGACCCTCAATCCTAAACTCTACACCAAAATCTTTGGTGGGGCAGGCGTAGCTATGTTTCCGCTGGGCGAGATAGCGTACGAATACCAAGGGGGCTGAGCTCTAATCAAGTTATTATTATAATAAGGAAACCTTATTATCTACTATATGCCCATGTTATGGTGATTTAATCTAAGTTTCTTAACAGCAACCCTGGTTGAGAGTCAAGGGGTGCGGATGCCAGTTTCTCTCCTTCAACATGGGTCCCCCGAAGGGCCCCTTTTCCCGGTCACTGTTTTTTTCCGAAAGGGCTTTCATGGGATTCCAAGCACATGGGTTTCAGGTTTTCGGGTTCAGGGTGAGGTGTTTGGATTGCTTGAAGTCAGAGTGTAAATGCTTCAGAAAATCTGGCCCTAGAACCCTGAACCCCTTAAGGACAACCCCATATTCCCTCGGGGCCTTTGTGATCAATGGGGGTTACAAAGGGATTTGGTGGTTGCCTACTGAGGATTCCCGGAGGCCGCCACAAACCTGAAACGGGTCGGGGTTTAGGGTTTGCAGCGACGGAACGTTTATTATGGATCCCTGCGCCGGCCTTTCGAGCCCTTGCACACCTGACTATTTCAATTCAAATCCTGCCAGAGCCCTTAGCGGCCTACGAGGGAATGAACGAAGGGGTTAAATATGTATAGACCTCTGTAGGGATCCATTCCTGCATTCCCTACTCGCCACCCAGTATACTATAGTGTATATTATAGTGTATTATAGTGTGTTATAGTATATTACCGTATACTATAGTAGATTATTTCAGTACATTGTAGTATACTAAAAAGTATATCATAGTATATTATAGTAAATTTGTATATTATGGTATATTATAGTATCTAATGGTATATTATAGTATGTTATAGTATATTATAGTAGATAAAGGTATATTAGGGTATATTATGAGCACTTTTGATGAAGTGATCCAATGTGCCCGGCAACAGATTTCTCCCTCAACCTCACCTGTAGCCCCAAGTGCCTACAGTTTTAAGAGTTGTACAGCTCGGACTATGGGTTCTGGGATAGTTACTACTACCCTGAAGATAGTTCGGGTTACTGATGGGTCCTGGAAGGCATAAAAGGCATAGACCTGAAGAGATTGAGAGCCGAGGAAATGATCGTGGTTACGCGGCCGCTGATTTTGCAAAAGGCAGATCACTTCCGAGCTTTCTCATGCAGGGCTTGGAAGGGCATCGCGCAGCTTAGCAGACGACGGAATGTTTTTTGTTTTTGTTGTTTGCCTTGTTGTGGCTCTCCACATATACCAGAGAATTAGTTTTCTTTGGGGATTCCTGGTTAGGGTATGCAGAGAAGTTGGAGTTTTCTGTTTTCCTTCATCGAAGGCAGAGTGTCGCAGGGTGTCGTCCCTTGCGCTTACGGATGCCTTCATTGAGATGTAGTTAGTATGTGGAAAGTCTTGTAGTCGGGACTGCAATGTGGGCTTCCAATTGACCCCGAAATGCCACCTTAATTACATGTCCTGCGATGCATGTCCCTTCTGCGCAGAGAAAGCAGCCTTAATTTGGCTCCATAAATATTTAGCTTCGTTTCAAGGAGCAGAACCTAACCGCTGAGCAGTAATCGTTAATTGGAGGGGGCGTGGCAAGAACACAACACCAGAGGCCGCATTATTGGATGTTTTGCCGTTTAGGCTTCTGGGTTGTAGGTTTCGGGATTAGCGGTATGAACGCTCAGGGATGTTTTCTGAGCCAGATGGCATTGTATAACCCGTGCTACAATCGCAGCACGGATGTCCGCCAAGCCCGGAAGCGGAGTCCCAACTGTCAAGTTGCAGATTTTAAAATTCTTCGCCCAGAAAAAGCGAAGCTTGCATGCACCCCAAGCTGTATAGTTCCCCTTAAGTAGATAGAATATGGGTACATGGGGATCTTATTATAAGATAACCAAAGCCATATTCTATCTACTCAAGGAGGGACGAGGCCCCAAGCCTTTAATTCTGACCCCAGCACCCTAAATTCTAACATCTTGCATGACTCTACATACCGTCTCCTTTTGGGAACTATGGTATCTTAGTATGCCACGGTTATGCTGGCTCTTCAGTGTCAACCTTATTGTCTGGTCATGCCTGAGTTCTCTTATCAGTCTGAAGGTGGTAGATAGTACTAGCGGCCCGCTGCGGACACACTGGTTTAGAGTTTAGGGTTCTGGGTAGGCCCCTGGGATATTTAATATTTTCCCTAATGGCATTAATAAGGGACCCTACATACTAATATTTTTAAAAGGGTTTTAGGGGCCAACCCAGGGTTAAGGGTTTAGGGTTTAGGCACAAGGGTTTGAAAGGGACTGTGGGTTCCTTATTTGGGGTTATGTCGGGACCATTTTGCATTACATGGGTACGGTTTGAAAGCAGCTTGTACCTGATTTGTGGTACTTGTCTTAGTAAGAAGCCCTAAACCCCAAACCCTAGACCCAATATAACCCCTGTACAACCGCGAGTTCGAAAGCGCGGCTTCTCAAGGTCCTGGATCTTGAGGTCATGGATCCTCGTTTAGTTTTTTTTTTGGGAGTGTGCAAAGATCATCTGAACCAAACGCACGTTACGGGTCCAGGGGTTCAGGGCTGGGTTTGAGCTGAGCCGCGTCTGTGAGAATCGTCAATTTGGGCCTTGATGAAGTCCAAGGCAAGGTCTTCGACAACGACCTCCCCATTAAGCAAAGGTTTTGTGAAGCCTACTCTTCCGAACGCAGCCAAGATGAGCGAAATAGAAGCAGGGCCGCCATCATCATCATCATCATCATCATCATCATCATGTTCACCATGCTGAGCTCCACATTCAGGAGCTATATACTCTTATTTGGATGTGTGGCAGCCATTTTGGCTTGCTTTTGCAGAAATAAGGTAGTCAAAAACAAGACGTCCCAACCCCTCCAACCCGATGGTTTCAACGCTTGCTCCAAGTCGTGTAATGAGGGCTCAATGCTTATCGGGATTTAGAAGCCGCAGCTCACATTCTCGTTGAAGCCGAACTCAAAATACCTTAGTCGCAGTCGCTTTGGGTCAGACTATTCAATCGTTAGAATAAGGTTTGAAGGTATGTTTATACTACAAGTATATGAGGCTATGTAAAGGTTACGGAAGGATAAAGTGTGATTTCTCCCTGATTTTCAGGTTATTCTCCCCAAGCCAACATCCTTCAGCCTGAAAACCCGGGACTACCAACGCCCATTAGCTTTTAGGGTTCAGTGTCTTGCGCTTCATACCCTGAATGTTGAACACCCGAAATAGGTGACATATAAACTTGAAATTACCCGTGTCAATCCTTGTTGTCCTCACAGAACTGCGGCACGCATGGGCATTGCTTTAACTATATAAGCACTTGCATAGGAGACGCTGAAACGTTTGGTGTTTGTCCTGGGTCGGTGCCATGGAGGCTGGCAAGCAGGACGAAATCCTGCGGGGCCTGGATAATCTGAGGATGTCGCTTTCGCAGATCAGTGAAAAGCTGCTGCCTGTCCAGATCGTAGATATTCTGCAGAAGCCTGAGTTGTTAGTATCATTATCCTTTTATACTGGTAGTAGTAGAATATGCCTGAAAGCCTATTCTTCTTCTTTTGTACATTCTTATACCCTACATTACTCTTTCTTTGGTTCTCAGGTGGTAACCTAGTCCTAAACCCCACACCTGAACCCATATCATGAGGACCGTAGAAGAGTCCCACGACGTCATAGCGTCTTTGCCCAAACCCGGTAACCCAAAGCCCTAAATTCTATATCCTATGTACACACCCCAAAACATACGCTCTGGTGTCGGAAATGTGGGTTGTTCTGTCCTGTTAATGACGGAGGGCTTTGGGTTTAGGTGTTTAAACCCTACCCTAAAACCCCGTGGCTTTTCCTGAAATCATCCTCGAATACTTATCTAATCCCTTCGTACCAAGACTAGCTACCCCCGGGCCCCCAAACCTAAATATGCCTCCTATCCGCCAGGTCCCTTTTTGGGGGTTTATATATGACGTTTGGGGGTTCCCAAACTTTTTGTGGGGTCCCTAAAGTAAGGATTATAGTATTGTGGGTCCCCCCAAGTATGGAAACTACCAACGTAGTTTGAAGGCGTGTTTTAAAAAGTATGAAAAGATTACTTGATAGCTAGGAGTAGCACCCCAAGCAGTATTCTCCTAATAGATAACGGTACTTGAAGGTTCATGGGATTTAGCACGTACTTATAACCGGGCTTCTAATCCCCCTGAATCCCACGTATAAGTAGCCAAGTCCAATTAACCTTCAAGTACGCATGTTGTCAGTATTTACCATGGGCGGGTTCACTACTGGCGGGATGGGATTAAGTAAAGGGATGACAGGAAACGCCGCGAGGATTTTGTCCTGAAGCCTTGTTACACCTATAGTCCCCCTTAAGTAGATAGAATATGGGGTATATGGGGATCTTGTTATAATAAACCCAAAATGCCTACCAAAAAGCAAAAGACTGAGTCATATAACCCTTGTGTAATTATATACATATTTGTGGATGACGCTAGTCTTTCGGAGTTTACCTGAACTTCCCAAAACCCTCAACCCTGAACCCTAAGCCCTCAACCCTGAATCCGAAACCTTCGTAGGTAATTAGGGTCTAAACCAACCCTAAACCCTAAACCCTAAACCCTAAACCCTAAACCCTAAACCCTAAACCCTAAACCCTAAACCCTAAACCCTAAACCCTAAACCCTAAACCCTAAACCTAACCAGAAGCAGGTTGGAGTTTCGTGACTTGGGGCAAACCCTGGCGCGGGTGGAGCGGGGAGTCGAGTCGTTGCGTGTCGGTGGAGGCATCTTTTCGGGTTTAGGTTAGGTCATTCCGCCTACAGCAAGAGCCCCAAACCCTAAACACAGGTTCATCTAGGCCCTAAACCCTAGATCCCAGGCCCTAAACCCTAAACTCTAAACCTAGGGTATTTTTGCAACCCCAGCCCAAAACAAGGTTATAAGAGTTGTGGAAAGCCATAGGGCTGATGTCTTGGGGTTTAGGGTTTTAGGTCCCGGGGCCGGTCTTACCAAAATCCTAAACCCCAAGCTCTAAACCCTAAACCCCCTAAACTTTAAACCTTAAGCCCTAATCTTCTTGACTGCGAGTCTTGAGTCCCTAGTATCCCCGTTAAGAAGCCCCATAATACTCCCCAACCCTAAACCCTACAGAATCCCTATATACCCCCCTTAAAGGAGTTTAGCCGGCTCAAGCTTTAGGACCGCTCTTCAGGTTTCGTTGGCCGCTTTGACTTACTGGGAGCTAGTAGGGAATAAGGGAATCTATTGGGTTTAGGGTTTAGGGTTTAGGGGTTCCCAAAACTAGGGATGATTTTTTTGGGGGGTCCCTATAAGAAGGACGATAACACATTGGGGCTTGTAGTGGGGTACCTTAATTTTGGGAAACTACCATTTAGGGAATATATTCGTTTATTCCCTGCTAACCATCCGTAAGCTAAGGTTTCAGGTTCAGGGTTTTAGGGCTTTGAGGTTTGTGGTTAACCTTAAACCCGGAACCCTAAATAGTAGTTTCCATGTTTTTCCATTATCCCTATAGAGCCCTATAGTACCTTCCATTATTCCAACATTACCATCTAAGGCTTAGGTTCCGTGTCTACCAGACTCTTGGAGGTAATGATGGGTTTTTGATGCTGGTACCGTTGCTACACGGATGGAGGCTCTTCTGCTTCTTAAGACCTCCTTTGAACTGCATGGAAATGCTGACCTAGGACCCCAACCGTAAGCCCAGAACCCCTAAACCCTAAACCCCCAAAACCCTCAACCTCTAAACCCGAAGGCTATGAATTCTCAATAATTCTCATGGAAGGTACGCTAGAAGCTTGGGACAGTTCCCGAGGCGGTTTCCAGGTTTAGGGTGTAGGGTTACTATTTCTTTATAGTCCTCCTGCACCTATGGCATGAAATGCTCCCAAAAACCTATTGAAGTTACTCACGCCCCAAACCCTACAGTGCCTTGAACGCCCATATAAGGCTGATTTCCATTTCATTGTTGATTCTGCTAATGAAATTATCGACCCGAAGCCCCAAACCCCAAAAACTTAAAACCCTAAGCCCTGTATACTCCTTACAATTCCTTATAGAACCCTGTATAGCCCCATACACCCCTGCATAATCCTTATAATGCCTTATTCCACAGGATACAAGTCTGAACTGTGTCCCCAGGTCAGACGTCCGCGCCCCTGAATCCCCTGAAGGACCTGGCTTTCATCTTGGTTTAGGGTTTAGGTTCTTGATAACTTGAGATGCAAAAAGGTGTTAGTCCTACACGGATTGCGTGTCACCGGATCCTAAACCCTAAGCCCTTTGCGTTTTTTTCCGGCTGTTTACGTAGGTTCTATTCCAGGAAGCAGCTGTTTGGGAGACTTCTCTGATCAGAGTCCCTCTAAACGCCCCTAAGCAACTTAGCCCGTAAAATAGCCACCTCCAGTACAGTGGCCACAATTCTGACGAGGCCGGGCCGCACCGCAGAGGGGTCTACTTAACTGCCAGTACTATTCCTAAACCCAAAACCTAAATGGGTGGTTGTCAAAATTATGGTCCCTTTTTGGGTACCCTAAATATTAGGGGCCGTATTATAATAGGGACCCAAAAAGGGACCATAATTTTGACTACCAGCTAAATCGCCCCTAAGAAGGACCCGAATATTGATATTTATTACCATAGAGTCAATCGCTATGAACTTGAGACTTGGAGCGCAGGGCCAAAGGAGCCGCGAGCTGACTTCCTAGTTGGGGGATTTGGTAGTTTCCATAATAAGTAGGGTGAGCCCAATCTGGATCCCCAACTATTTTGATCCTTATCATTGGGACCCTCAACGTGGTACCCTTAGTTTTCAGGAACAATCCGCCGGGTTCATAGTCTAGGATTTTAAGGTTTTGCGAGTGTAGTTCTCTAAATTCAAACTTTGGGATTTATGGTCCATAAATCCCAAATTTAGAGAATTTATGGTTATATTAACAGTAGTAATAATAGTAATACTGTTGATGGACGAAATCTTGCACCACCTTTGGGCCCTAAATGACAGTCATTCCTAGGACTTTAGGGACTTAAGGTGGTGCAAGATTTCCTCCATCAACAGTAGTAGTATTAATAATAGTAGTAATAATGGAATAAGAGAGTAACAGTAACAACATTTAGGCGTTTGGGCTTAATCATATTTAGGTCTTTGGGCTGAGTGTGTTTTTGGCTTTGGGTTTCGGAGTCTGCGGGGGCCGTATTGGATTCCAGGCGTTCCCAATGAACAGGCAGGCGGGTGCCTTGCCAAAACCCGAGTAGGCCTACAATGTCCTAGACCTCAAAAGGAGGTAAAGCTACATGATTGTCCAAGTTTCTTAAGACTTGTCCGAAAACGTCATTCTTCTAAGTGTACTGGGATCCAGGGACTATTTATTAGCATCATGGTTCCGTATCTATGTCTCTGATTACCACCCATTTTTCGTATGGTCATCATAGTCTGCGCTGTAGGAAGTTAGGGCTTAGGGGGTAGGCCCTAAACCCTAAACCC
>CAJNIZ010045964.1:29070-42277 GCA_905231905.1 Symbiodinium pilosum
CATTTCAGATATCTTAAAACCAACAAGTGCTGTAATTTGTAGCGCTGAAGCGCTCCAAGACCAGCAAGTCTTGTAATTGGCAGCACTTGAGACGTTGCAAGACCAACACGTGCTGGTACTTGCATAATTTCAGATATCCAAAAACCGACAAACGTTGTAATTTACAGCACTTGAAGCGCTCCAAGACCAGCAAGTCTTGTAATTTGCAGCACTTGATGAGACGTTGCAAGACCAACCAGTGCTGTTATTTGCAGCATTTGAGGCTGAGGCGTTCCAAGACCGACAATCAGCGAGCCACACCTTTGCAAAAAAAAATGCCGAGCCACACCTTTGCAAAAAAAACCCCTCCGCCGTGTTCAGGGATTAGGGTTTTTTCTGGAGGTTAAGGGATGTACCAGGAGGTGTAGGTAGGGTTTTGGGGTCGAGGGTGCAGTGTGTAGGTTTTTGTGGGTGTTAAGGAATGTACTGGGGGTTTAGGTTTTGGTGTTTATGGGTTAGATTAGGGTCTAGGGTTGCATAGGGTTTTAGGGTTAAGGGTGCGGGGTGTAGGGTTTTGATTTTAGGGTGGAGACTCTAGGTTGCAGGGTTCAGGGTTTAGGGTGCAGGGTTTCGGGTTTAGGTTTTAAGGTGCAAGGTTCGGGGTTCAGAGTTCACGGTTCTAGGGTATTGGGGATTAGGGTTTGAGTATCTAGGGGTTATATATGAGTTTCGGGTTTGGGTAGGGCAGCCAAACATCCAGAAAGAAAATGGTTTCCGAACAACCACCACTTTTTGTTCGGAACATTTTTCTGGTCGTTCACCTAGAAGACGCAAAGTCACATGGACACTGGGATTCTTGAGCAGGTTTTTCTCCACTGAGTTTGGGGTTTCTTTGGTTTGGCAGTTTGAGGCGGTCCTAGGTCCAGAGTTTAAGGCTCAGGGTTTGGGGTTTAGGCAGTTTGGAGTGTAGGCTTCAAGGGCATAGGGCTTGGAGTTTGGGGCTTAGGATCAGTGTCGTGCCTAGCCATGGTCTAAGCCCTCCTGAGAGGAGGCAAGGTTGTTCGGCCCTAAACCCTAAACCCTAAATAGTAGTTTCCATTTTCTGTCCATCATCCCTTTATAGCCCTATATTACCCTAAGTTACCCTATAGAGAGAGAGAGAGATAGAGAGATGGATGCATGCACCTGAGACTGGGATACCTGCGACTTAGAGGCTCAAGGTTTAGGGTCTAGGGTCCAGGGTTTAGGGTTTAGGGTTTAGGGTCCAGGGTTTGGGTTCAAAATCTGTGGGCATCATTCAGAGGTGTACGGGGATACGCAGGGGTGGATCTGGTTTTACAGTGCAGTTGTTTTGGGTTCTTTCCTTTGACCCATGGTGCTTGTGGTAGGGTGCAGGATTCAGGATATCGCGCTGAGAGCTCTCGACTGATTTACTTCACACGTGTAGACAGCATGTAGCTCATGGTGATTGGGTCTAGGGCCTAGGGATAGGCCAAACCG
Source organism: Symbiodinium pilosum (assembly GCA_905231905.1). Classification (NCBI taxonomy): domain Eukaryota; class Dinophyceae; order Suessiales; family Symbiodiniaceae; genus Symbiodinium; species Symbiodinium pilosum. The sequence continues at coordinate 30,550 of CAJNIZ010045964.1, forward strand.
GGATTGTTTCTCGTAGTTATGATGAATTGTCTCAGAATACCCTTGCCAAATACACCGGAGTGTCCGTCGTCAAATTTACCTTGGAACTCGAAATCTCCCCACACATTGGGCACCCGAAAAGCAGATGAAACTAATCAACCCTAAACCTAAACCCTAAACCCTTAAACCGTTTCTCCTGGTAATAAACGACGCCGCCCCCTGATGATAAAGCCTCCCGCAGCCTACATTAATCTCCTATTTCCTGTTCAGAATTAAGATGAAGTGAAAACAAAGTAAATATTTCTGGATCTCAACCCCCCTTAACTCATCATGAATTCCGTCCTAATTGGCCCCTTGCAAAAGTAGTCTTCCTCTTTTGAAGTAGTCTTCCAGGATTTCGGGTTCTCTTGGAGTTGTTTTTTCATTGTTTCGAGCGGGCTTTTGTTGGTGGGAGAAGGGATCCAGCCAGCTTTCTTGAACCTGTGATGTCACATGAGTAACATTACATTTGGAGATGCTATGGCCCCCCCATATCCAATAAGATTTTATCTTCTTTTTGGGTAATGTACCTTATGAAGCAAAAAAAATCTTGCTGGGCGCAACCACCAAAATCCGCTAGTCACTTACTGCTATTGGGCCAAGCGCGAATTTCACGGTTCTTGCCCATGCTAACTAGCATCCTAGACCCTGCGCTCGATGCTCCCAACCCAGGTACAACATGATGGGCCTGTTGGAGGTTCCGGGGGATAAATGAGGGTTTAGGGTTTAGGGTTCAATGGAGTGAGGGGGCTGTGAAGAGTGTATATACATATGTTGTGGTCCCCCGCCGGCTGAGACTGAGCAAAAGGGAGACTGCTCATGGCATTCGGGCCCGCTTCTATTCCTGTGATACCACTATCAGTGGGTTGGGGGATCACCTTCTACACATACGCATGTGCACATATGCGTATCTCATAGATGTACGCATATATGGTACTTTCCCAAAATTAAGGTACCCCAATATAGACCCCAATATACTATAATCCTTAATATGGGGACCCCCAAAAAGGTACCCCTAATTTTGGGAAACTCCCATTTGAGCAAACTCGCAGGCTACAAAGGACGACAAGTGATCCGTATGGAACTCTAGACATCCAGAATTCTTAGCTTCAAGGTCTAGCGTTGAGGCCAAACCCCTGAGAAACGTCTACGCAACCCTCAAGACGGCACCGAAGCAAGCACGTCAGAGTTGTTTGCCTAAGGGTGCTCTTGAGGGCTGACGGGGTTTAGGGTTTTGGGTATAGGAAGCTTAAGGGGATGTAGAAAGCAGCTTATACATGAGTTTTTACGGAAGCCAACCCCAATTCATTGACGTAACCCCCCCCCAAAACCAACTTTAGAAATCTTGCAAACCTTCAAGTGTTCATGGGGTCATTGCTAATAATCCCATTCGTAACCTATTCGCTAAATCCCCGAAGCCCATAAAGACTGAATGATTGCCACGTAGGGTCTAGGGGTTCCGTACATAATTATGACATAGGGTATCTCAAATAGACCTCAACATGATATTGGTAATCATTCAGGCCCCTACAGTAGGCAAACCCAGATTGCAAGTGCCGCATACATCCGCCCATGTTTGAAAGGGATCCTATGTACACTCATCAAAATCCATAACAACAACCCTACGTCACGTACTGTAATCCCTATAACGCACCACACTCCCAACTTCCATTTCATTTTCCATGTTCTTTTCCATTTGATTCTCCTAACACTAAGCCCGTAACCCCATGATGTGAGGAGCACACTGCGCGAAGACTCCGAGGGAAGCTCAGACGTGGTCGCCGGGTCACATCAGTTGGGTCTAGCTGACACAAGTCTACAAGTTAGGGTGCTTGCACAGAAGGGTGTACATCTATATATATATATGCATATCTGTATATATATATGTATGTATGCATGTATATGTATATATATATATTTATATGTATATAGGATTTGTGGTTTAGGATTTAGGGCTCATTTTTGGGGGATTGGGAAGCATTAAAACCCAAGCGTTTAGATATTCCGGTCAGGACTCTTATCGTGATGAAGTCACACGCCTATCTTGACTTGCTCCCCTCAACCCTGAGCCCTGAGCTGTTTAGGGTTCCGGCTTTAGTGTTCCTAAGTCTAGAGCTAAGGACTTGGCTTTGCAGAGTTTGAGGGTTACATGGCAGAATGATACAAGCTTACGAAGGGACATGGGTCTATTGTTGGGTACTGCCCCAAGGTTTCCAATAGACTTATATGTAGCCCCTACTATTGCCCTTATTACTGTTATGGGTGGCACCCTTCACCCTAAACCCTAAACCCTAAGCCCTAAACTGTTAGAGCCCCAAGAGCTGGGCCTGGGGTTGGGGTTTGGGGCTTCACGGATTGAAGTTATCTCTTTTTTTTTTTTTTTTAATTCTTGATGAGCTATAGTCTAAACTCCTTAAAGGGGTTATATAAAGGGTTTAGGGTTTAGAGTCTACGGTCTAAACTCCTTGAAGGGGGGGGGTTATATAGGGGATTATATAGGTGAGTATTTTAGGGTTTACTAAGCAGGATAGTAGGAGTTCAGAGTATGGCTCGTTTGAAGTGATGACAAGATGGCGACCTATATATCCCTTGTAGTCGTGATGATAGATAGAAATATTACTTCAGAATGCACCTACAAAGCTCATCCAAGTACATAGAATAGTAGAGACAAACGATGGCTCACTTATTTAGTCGGGTCGGGGCCCCTAAACCCTAAACCCCAACCCTTGAGGGTTGGGGTTTATGTTCCGTTTATTCTGCCTATTCAGAAAGATGTCCCAGCTCTCGGGATGGCAGCTTTGGATCTTGGACTTCAGGATTTACCGAGGGTTTAGGGTTTTGGGTTTAGCGCTAGGTTTTAGAATGCAAGGAACGGTCGCTCATTCGGAACATCACCGTACGGGAGTTATTCAGCACGAGATATTGTTGATATCAAAAGGATGTTAAACTCCTGGATGACCTTAGAGTATAAAAAGGACAGGAAACGCAACAGGATGGTTGTCGCGGTGACGTACGATCCCGCTGACGACGAGACCCTTGTTTGCTGGAAGGTGGTGCCTCGCAGCCGTGTTGTGTTTTGGGAGGCGGGGGTGTTGCACATCACATCAAACCACAGCTGGCGTGTGACTCTGAGTGGCGGCTTGTCTCGTGAGGGGCCGCTGAAATTCCAGTTGGGCAGATGTCTGGAATGGCTCTGTCTTTGACGCCTCTGCCAGAGCAAGAAGCCCAGGCTATGTCAGCAAAGCCGGAGCTTGAGCATTCAACAGGAGCAGATTTGCGCCCTGCAAGATTTGCGATTTAGGCAAACCAGCAACGGGATATTTTCCCTTTTCGCGGCAGAGGCTTTGCAAGATTCAGGTTCAGCGGCCTTGACGTCTTCATCCATGGCAGGTGGCAGACTTTGGCTCAGGCCTGAGCGCGACATAAACAGCGGAAGTTCTTCGTAGGCAGGTGAATTGTGAAGCGTAGCCGGCGTAGCCTGAGGTCCTCGACGAAGCAGAAGGCGAAGAGGACCAGCGAGTTGTGAGATAATCGCTCCACTCTAAACCCCCCCGAGAACGAACAGTTTTATCTCGCTGAGCTCATAACTATTGCCCAGCCGCACCCAAGTCTACTTTTGCAAAATAAGAGTGCCTTGATTAGCAGCGCCATAAAGGTCAGTATAAAAGCAAATACTAGAACTCAGGATTCTCCGGGCCCCTTCAACACGCGTACCACTTCACAATGGATTGCTTGTGGCCGGGGGCCTGCTTCAATTTCAGGGGGGGGGGACCGCATTTTATCGTCAATTTTTTCACTAGGGGTAAAGGAATGATGGGTAGCCATGTTGGTTCGACGGGTGCAGTCAAACGAGTCAGCCTCTTCAAATGCCAGACGATTGATGAGGCCTTTTTTTCAGTCGATTGTTAGTTGCAAGTGAACGGCAGCCAGGACCTCGAGTCAACGCGTCGTCGCTCCAGGGAAAGATGGCCTTGCAGGCAGCCGCTCTGCAAGATTTACATTTTTCTGCAAATGAGGTGCCATGACGTCGAACAGGAATACGATTGTGATTGGCAAAGCCTGGCAGGCATCTCTCTTGTGCTGTTGAAAGTATGAAGAACAGTAGCAGGGAAGGGTCACACTATGCTGCTCGGCGCAGGCCAGACGTGTAACCAATGCTTCCGGAAGGCAGAGGCAAGCCTGACGGCTTGGTTTTCTCCCACAGGCTGTCGTTGTTGCTTTTTCAGGGGTGTTGGCAGCGTAAGTTTCATTTGAAGGGTTGGAGTTGGTCAGAGTTGACTTGGACAACGTTGTCATTGCTTTCGATTCCAGCATAGTAACTTGGGTATCAGCCCTTGGCCGTTGGCGTGCTGGCCCCATCTAGTAGATCACTGGAGCCTGCCAGGACACGGCTTTCCTAGATTCCAGCGACAGGCTGCGGCGCTCTCCTCAAGCCATATAAGCACCAATCTCCTTGATGCGCTTCGCCGCTCCAACCTGCTAGCGAGGTGCTGTGCCAGCTGCTCGGAAGACCTCTACGGAGAGCCCCCAAGCTGCTCGGAGCGGATGCTCGTGCCGCCGGAGGCACATCGGGCGCCTGCAGTCTTTCACATTGCGCCTTGATGGGGGGGTGCAGGTCTCCCAGATCCCGGAAGAGGACGGCTCACATGCGCTTTGCAGTGTGCTGGGGTTGCTTGCCAGGAAAGGTTGGCAAGGGGCTGGTTAGAGACCATGCCCCGCAATTCCCCGCCAGCGCTTGTTGATGCCTCGGTCTTTGCCTTCCAAATTCTAAAAAGGTGGCTTTGGGCTTCCAAGATCAGATGGGCGGCAGCTTGGCACATGGTGCAAGCTCGGATCCAGGCCTGTGGGCCCAGGGCCAGGTTCCATCCTCGCTGTTGCGAGCAGCGTGCTGGCAGGAAACTGGAAGGTGGCAAAATGAATATCTTTGGTGCTTACGCCCTAAAATGAGCGGGGTTTGGAGCTCTGGACTTTTTCTAGGGTTTAGGTTTAGGGTTGCCCATAGAAACTGCCTGAAGCCAGAAAATGGTGGGTATACAGACTCCCTTTCATTGGTATCTGGGAAGTCTAGGTAAACTGGGTGTCAGGGAGGGATTGCTTACTGACAACCTGAGCAAGGCAAGTCTTTGCATAGTCATATATTACAACCCTTTACTACCCCCTCCCCACATGAAAATTTAAGCAGATTCCAATCAAGCTTTACTAGGGCTCTATTTTGGGGTTGGAGGGGGCCCCTGAATGAAAAAGACAAACCTACACTACACCCTAAAAGCAAGGCAAGTCCACACTTGCAAGCGTCGAATCTGCCGGCTCTTCCAACTTCCGGAAGCAGCTGGCTGAGGCTGCGAACTCTTTTCGACTTTCGGGGTGGCGGGTTTTGGGGTTTAGGGGATCACGGTGCTTTGAAATCTACTGGAATAGCTTCTTATTCCGGGATAGATATGAAGTAAGATCATACATATCCCCCTCTTTAGTTCCCTAAATTCCCCTAAGCACTAAACATTAAACTTTAAACCCGAAGCCGCGTTTAGGATCTTTTGGCTTTCAGTCGACTTGCAGAAATTATGGAGTGATGAAGCTCAATTGGTAGGGCTTTTGGGCTTGCGTATTGGGGGTTGGTGAGGAACAAAGGAATATATTAGGGTGTAGAATGTAGGTTTGGTAGGGAATAAGGGAAGATACGATAAAAGGATTACATAGGGGTGGTACTTTTTATTTTGTGCCAATGGCCAGTAAGTTTGTGCTGTACAAGGTTCCTAATTTTTCAATTGCCGTGGGGCAGCGAAGATTGTGAGGATTATGCAGGTACTTACGATCGTCTCTGGCTGTGATTTACGTAAACCCTAAACTCTAATTCCCGTCTGATTCAGTTGCTTATGTTCGCTAGCCTTTCAGTTTAACCCTTATCGGCTGGAGGGTGTTGGCTTCTAAAGTCCCGATATTCTTCATGTACGTAGGCTTTAGGTTTTGGGTTCAGGGGATATAGTATATTCCCTTATTCCTTACTAACCTCCAGCAAGTAGTCAGTAGTAGATAGTTTTTCAGCACCGTAGTATGTAAGGAAAGGAAACAAAATTCGTGGGGTCTTGGTTTTAGGGTTTTGTGGTGTACAGTAATTCACTTGGAACCCCAGACCCGGTGAGTAGTATCTTAACTTGGGAAACTATTGTCCCCAATATAGACTAAGATCAGATCTTCCTTTTTTCCATTTTTAGTCACTCGTGAGTGCAGAGCATATGCTCTAGTTTGGTTCAGCCACCACCAAAAACACTATTCAGTCCCCGATAGCTTGCTACATAGCCAAGGTCTTCATTTCATGTCAAATTTCTCTTGGATTCCACTTTAATCCCCAACCCAAAGCCTCAAAACCTAAACGCTGCTCATGCGTGTCCACTTTAAAGCCCAGAGACGGCTTGAAACCATGGAGCGGAAACCTGCGAGTGTATTGGGGAAGATGACATGGAAGGAGGCTGGAGCTTCATATACGGGTTGCGTACTCTTGGTTTGGTTCTAAGGAGGGAATAAGGGAATATATTTTATGGGGGATTTTATGGGATTGTTTATTTGGGGCTTAGGGGTTAGGGATTTATAATGGGTTCCCCCAAGATTGAAAAATTTCATAGCCATTATATGACGGGGTTGGGTTTACAATGATCCCAAACCCTAACTGTCTACATCCCCTATATATCTTGAGTACTGCTCCCACTCGGCAACAACTGAAAAATATTATTAGGATGGTTATATATAGTCCTTAGTATGACCCATTATACAGAATGTTACAGGGTGGGGGCAGTACCAAAACCCTAACCCTTACACCCCAAACTGTAAAGCCTAAGCCGGAAACCGCAAGCCTTAAACCTCAAACCATGCGAGTAGTATCCTAACTTGGATACAACCACTACAACCCGTTTAAGGGGTTGAGCAGCTTGATTCAGGCGTCGCCCCAACAGGGCAGCTCAGATTCTCAATCCGTCGTGGCAGCACCACCAGCTGCAGAAGGAATCCCGAAACCCTATAGTCCCCCTTAAGTAGACAGAAAATGGTTTTGGGCATATTCTATCTACTTTAGGGGGACTATAACCCTACAAGCCCAAAACCCTAACCCTAAAGACGGTTGTGTTTTTTTGAGCGTTTGTCCAGGGACTCTTGGCCAAGAAGCCGGGGTCTTGTTTTGCTCGAATGGTCTAAAACAAGATTGAGGTTTGGGATTTTGGGTTTGGGTTCTTTGGGGTTTAGGGCTAAGGGCTCTGGGCGAGAGAGGGGTTAGGATTCGTGGTCTTGGGACTGGAGCTTGGGGGGCCAAACTGGCCTGGCAGTTAGCCCAACAAAGTGCACCGGTTGTCTGGGAAAAACCTAAAGCTTAAACCGCATGGAGACCAACCTGAAACCAATAACCCTACATCTAAGTTTAAGAGCCAAATCAAAGCCTAGCATTTTTCATTCGCAGCGCTTACCCCTAAATTTTACAGGTTTGAGGATCAATATTAGGCTGACAAAGGGACCATTAAGGGTGGACATAGTGGTAGTTTAGTGTATAGTCCCTGACATATTCCCTAATAAGGATACGGTGCACGTAAACTTTATTGGGAAATATTGACAGTATCTAGCTCCAGGGTGAGCTCCATCGCCTTTATCGCCTTGATTTTAGCGTTTCATGTTAGCTCCCTTGGGGGACCTACGAGAAGCCCTAAACTTACGGGGCTTCATGATGTTTCATAGTGTGGGGAGGCTACTTCCACCTTTTGGAAGCGCAAGCTGTTCTGCGATGGCTCCATATGACAGGCATGCGTGTGGGGATTTCTACAAAGAGGGGTCCTTCTTTTGGTGGATCCTTAAACTTCTAAACCCTAAACCCCAAAGCCCAAAGCCTACACCCTAAACCCTAAACCCTGAACCCTAAACTAAGGACAATTATAGTTTTGGAGCTTAACAAAAAGCATCCTTGATGTGTTGTACGCACCTGTAGGGGCTAGGGATCATGTCATTGCCCTACAGAACAAAGCTGCGCGTGACGCGCGGTTTAGAGTTTTAGGGTTTGGGGTTCAGGGTTTGTTTAGCTGGTGTAGCGTCTAGCATTTTAGGGTTTAGGGCAGCGTGCGTCAAGTGCAGCTTGCGTACTGCGCCCTTCACCAACAGCCGGACGCTGGACGTACGAATACATAGTGTAGACCCGTAATTAATAACCCCCTCCCCTTAATTGGGGTCATAATCGGGATCCTACTATTAAGGCCCTTAAAAGGACGGGTTTATTTAGCACGAGTCTACATACAGCTCCAGTTCTAGAGATTCCATTTTGATTCTGGTGTAAGAGACCCCAAATACACAACAAAATGTTATTAGTCACCATTTTGGCTCCTGTATTCCATAATCTCTGTATAATCCCAGTTTCCTTTTCATTTCTGTTGTGTTTTCCATATGATTCTCCACTTTTGGAGACGCGGACGTTCAGAGACTCCTGTGGCCCTCCTCTGAGTCGGCTGTGGTGTGTGCCCTAAACCCTAAACCCTGTAGGTCCCTTGGACATACTCACCCCTCAGTGTTTAGGGTTAAGGGTTTAAGATTTAGGGTTTAGGATTTAGGATTTAGGGTTTAGGATTTAATTAGGGTCTAGGGTTGAGTGTTTAAGATTTAGGACTTAGGATTTAGGGTTTAGGGTTAAAGGTTTAGGATTTAGGACTTAGGGTCTAGGATTCAGATTTAGGGCTTGGGGCGCAGGATTAGTTGAATCGTAAGCCGTAGCAGTAAAGCAGCACTCACATTTCTGTGTACGGACAATCACCGTCACCGCGCCGAGACCAAATTTTACGTTTGTGACGTTGTGAACTATCTGTATGAGAACCTCAAACCCTAAACCCGTAACTGGTTTCTGGTTGTCATCCTCCCATCTGAGGCCCTAACATTCCTGACCTCTCCACGGTCAACCCCAAGAGCTAAAATGTACCAAGCTCCAAATTGGCCCATATAACCACCCCCAACTTGCTTCTCAACGATTTCATCCTGAACCTGAACCCTGACTTATAACCCGAAGCCCTGAAGCTCAAACCTTATATGGGTGGTTGTCCAAATTATGGTCCCGTTTGCGGTCCCTATGATAATACGGCACCTAATATTTAGGGTACCCAAGAAGGGACCATAATTTTGACAACCACCCATATATATATATATACACACCTCCTAAGCCTCAAACTCCGTAAATCCCAAGCCTCAGCCCCCCAACTCCAAACAATCAAGCTTCCTACCCGAAGCCTCGAACTCCTGAAATGCCAGGGCCTAAGCGCAACAACCCAATTTACAAAAAACAACAACTTCAAAACTTAAACCCTGGGCCCTAAATCCTGCGCCCCAAACCCTAAACCCCATATCCCGAACCCTAAAACCCTAAAGCCTCTACACGGAACTCTGAAACCTTCATTTCTTCGAATCCTTAACGATCCCCGCGTCGGTATAGGGTTTAGGATTCAGGGCTTAGGATTTAGGGTTTGGGATCTAGGGCCTAAACCCTATACCCCAAACCCTAAATCTTAAACCCTAAACCCTAAACCGATCTAGGGTTGACCCAAGGCACGAGAGCTCCAGCCTGCAAGCTTCTGGATCCTTTTTTGATGCAGGGCTTGAGGGCTTCGAATGGGGGTTCAGTTTTTAGGGTTTAGGGCTTTGGGTTTTAAGGTTTGGGGATTTAGGGTTCAGTTTTTGAAGGTTCAGGAGGTGTAGGGTTTTAGGGTTTGAGGGTTTAGAGTTTTAGAGCCTCTGGGTTGGGTGGTACTAGGGTTTAGGGTTCAGGGTCTTAGGGTTGAGGGGTTCGGGGATTAGGGTCCTGGCTTCTGTAGGCAGACTGCAGGGGTGTTTGTAGGGTTTGTCGGGTTTAGCAGATTGTGAGAGGGTCTGTGGTTTATTAGGTCAGCATCAGGGATCCAGTAGAATAACAGAAAAGCCGAATGGAAAAGACATGAAAGATGACACGGACACTGGGATGACATGGGGGTTTACAGGTTTGAGGGATCCTTCTCGACTTCTGTGGGGGCGGGCTTCCCCGCATTACTTCCAAAAATTCCCTTTTATTGCAATCAGGAACAGGGGCTGAGCTTAAACGCTGGTCTATACTCTCTTTAGGATTAGGGTTGTGTTGAGGGGTTGAGGGTAGCAGACGATGCTTTATCGGTGTAACACCTGTATCTGAAACCCTCAACTCTACACTTTGAACACCCCTTTACGTCCCGAAGCCCTCAACCCTGAAACCTAAAGCTTGAGACCCCCTGCACCTCCCCAGATCCTGAAGCCTAAGCCCCAAACCCTAAAGCCCCTAATCACTCCATCTTCAACAGGCACTCAATAATCCAATAGTTTTTTTTTAATATTTATCACGCCCTTAATAAGGACCATGTGTTGGAGGGAGGGCGTAGTACCCAACATGAACCGGCTGAAGCAGGCGGAAAGATTGCTCCCAAATAGCTATGCTATCACAACACAAGCCCTAAATCTTAAACCCTAAAGCCCTAACTCTAAACCCTCAAAACCCTAAAACCCTAAATCCTAAAACCCTAGCCATAACCTTAAACCCTTAAAGCCCTGCAGCCTAAAACCCGAAACCCGGGCTATGGACCTTTCCGAGCCTAGGCTCCTTTTCCTGCGTTTCGGTGGATGAACCAAGCGTCCCGGTGCCAAACTCCAGGTATCTTGGCTAAGGACTGGGGTTTAGGGCTTACCCTTTTTTGGGGGTCCCAAGCATAAGGATACTAGTATTTTGGGGTCTATATTGGGGTCCCCCTATTTTGGGAAACTACCGTTTAGGCTTTTGCTGTGAATTAACGTGGAGGGCTCTCACCCACCCCACCCCGTCTGAGGCGGCCACCCAGCCAAAAAGCTGCCTTTGATTGTTTAGGGCCTAAACTCATTTAGGTCCATCTGGGTCAACAACACAACTTGATTTTTGTTCTTGATGTTGTCGTTCATGCAGGGATTTTCCTGAGAGGCTCTCTGGGAGGCCCCTAAACCCCCTAAACCCTCACTCTGAGACCGTTCTGGAGGGATTGAACTGGGCACCCTGGAAGGCCTTGCGCTTAGGAGGCCTTTGGGAGGCCCCTTGGGAGGCTCGTAAAAGGCCCATATCATCATTTGCCCAGTTTCAAGGCAAAAAAAGCCACAGCTCCCTATAACTTAGAAAAATGCCAGTCTTGTACAGGGATCTAGGATTCTCAATGTAGACTATTGTCCTTTACAAAGCCGTATGTAACCCAAGTTTCCATCTCATTACCATTTACTTTCCACATGATTCTCCATTATAAGAGTGATCTTCCCTAACCCTACACAAAACTTACAAAACCCTATCAGAATTTGCGCGCCAATTCTTGGACTGATGCTGTGGAGGCCATATGTGGCCACCAACAGCTTTGTTCCACGCGCTGGAGCCGTCGGCCAGGTTTCGAACAAGCAGGACGCGGGCCTGAGCCGGGCAAATCATGACGACCTTACCCGACCTCAACTTAAATGAGCTATAGTCTAAATTCCTTAATATAGGGGACTACTATAGGGGTTATTAAGGGGGATACTAGGAGTTTAGACAATGGCTCAAATGGTGGTCTATATATAGTTTCCCCTTAAGTAGATAGAATATGGGGTATATTAGGGGATCTTATTAAAATAGATTTGAAGCCATATTCTATCTGCTTAAGGGGGACTAGGAAACTAGCCTAGGCTTTCGGCACAGGGCCGCGTG
>CAJNIZ010045965.1:0-11422 GCA_905231905.1 Symbiodinium pilosum
AAAAAAAAAAAAAAAAACGATAGAAGCACCAAATCACATGTCCCGGGGGCGCACAGTGAAATTCCATGTCAGTAGCTGTCCGCGGGTCTTATCAACATGTTGAGCTTGTCAGGCACCTAGCTGACTGTGACGTTTATAGAAGCCTAGGATAGGCCCATCATGAGCCCTTGGAAGGCCTCTCTAGTGAGAGGTCCAGCTCGCCCGTTAACCCCACTGGCAACTGAAAAGAATACATTCGCAATCCAAGCTCGCACCACTTTAACTCATCTTGCCAATCATGTTCAGCATTTCAAGGAGGACTAGTTGTTGAACGGGTATGGCATTACTCTTTGACTTCTGCCTCCAACCAACAATCACCATGACACCACGAGCACCATCCTTTCGCGAAGCCGTAAGTCCAAGCCCCCTAAAGCCTAATCTGAACCCTTGGCATTCTCGAATTCTTGGACGTACGCCCCTAAAGCATAAACCCATACAAACCCACACAGCGCATCTCGCACTGATCCTGAACCATTAACCCTAAACCCTGAGCGATTAGCCCTAAACCCCAAATCCTAGACCTAAACCTTCAACCCGAAGCCCAAGGCACCTTCATGGTGAAGATGCTGTGAGACCGACTGCTGCGGGCGTTGACTCGCGTTTCGGCCACGCGCCTCTTCTCCTGCCCAAACCAGTGTGTAACAGTAAGCTTTCCTCTGGTGAGCTTGCAGGGACGAATGGAATGGATCGCCAATAATGCAACAGCTTCCATATTCTCCTGATCCCCCACTCCCCCAAACCCTAAATTCTGAGGCGTGACAGAACTTAGTCCACATTATTCTAGGAAGAAAAAAAGGATCCTGTTTACATAAATATAAGGAATTCACCCAAAAAGTATAAAGGATCCCTAACATTGATCTAGAGAAGATGATGATCTTCTGCACTGGCCTGAGCCCTTCGGACCACTTCCAAGATGTCGTCCATGTTGTGGACTTCCACCTTGTGGGCTGGGGCCATGCGGTTTAAGGGTTAGGGTTTAGGGTTTAGGGTCAGAATTTAGGGATTTGGACTTGAGATGTCGAATTTAGGATTTAATCTTTTGGGTTCCTTATCCTTGAACCCTAGCCCCTGAACCCAAACCTAGTAACCCTAGGTTAGGCCCCTGTATTATCCCAAGGCTTCCCTGATAAGGCCTAAGTCGTCTGTTTTCGCTTTAGGCTGCCAATCCCTTGCCCTAAGCCTTGCATCCTATGCCCTAAACCGTAAACCCTGCACCCTAAACCTAAAACCCTAAACGCCCTGAACTCTAACCAATAAGCCTTTAAAACCTGAACCTTACATCCTAGAACCTTGCAGGGGGACGTGGGGGGCCCTACTTTAGCGACCTGACACCCTTCAACCACCTTGCCTTTAAGGACATTCTGATGCAACGAGGAAACATTCTGAAGGATTGGGCGTTTAGGGCTTAGGGTTCTGGGATACGTTTTACTGTCCATATGGCAGATAAACATACTTTGGTTCGGAAGCTCATACCTTTCCACCCCGGGATCTGCTTGCAGCAGAACGTTCGTGTGAAGTACAATGGCCATCCCCATGGCAATAACCCCTAAAAAAGAATAGCCAAAGAAGTATGCTTGCAGCAAGCTGTCGAGGCTGATGCGCATGTGAACCCCCAATCCCAATATACAAGAATCACGTGAAGGAAAAGAGTAAGAGTGGCAGTAGGTACTACAAAGTGCTGTGGCAACAACAGACATGACAATCACGTTGGCGACGAGAGGAAATCACAAGTTCAATAACTTGCTGGAACAACAACCATAAGAGGATAACAGCAGGAAGCAATACAAACATCCCTCTCAAAGGCCTCAACTCTGAAACCCCGAAGACTTCAACCCTAGAGCCTTAAACCCTAAACCCCTTCAACCCTGAACCCTTGAAATTGAACAGGAGGATAGTGTCTTTATCTGTTCCCTATAGCAACTATTACCAAGCCCTTTCTCCTGAGGTAGCGATCTCACTATATAACCCCTTATCAAATAGAAGCCCCTTTCAAAGAGACCACCAACCTTTTTGACCCAGAATCCTAAACACCAAAGTCTACATCACAGATCCCTAAGCCCTAAGCCCCTGAATCTCTAAACCCTACGGCCCTGCACCCTCAACCCTAAAACTGAACTCAGTACACCCTACATAAACCTCGAACCACAAACCCTGGAGTCGTAGGTAAGGTGTGCCTCCGAAAGTCCTTGGCAACAGACCCCACGACCGCCGCCAATATCCTTGAAAGTAAGGAAGGGCTTGTGGAGTTTGCCATTTCCGAATTTTAAGGTTTAGGGTTTAGGGAATTGGGTTAAGGGTTGTTGAAATTTAGGGCTTAAAGTTCTGGATTATACTGCTTGACAGCCTCTTTAAATGAAGCGTTTGTTTGAGATACCGACATGTCAAATTCTGTTTAAGGTGCATAGTAGCCATACTTCGGTGGGTACGAAAGGGGCCCAGCCAAACAGTATCCTATGAGAGAAAATGCGATGCGGATCCAAGATCTGGAGATTTAGCTGTAGGGCTCGAGCTTTTGGATTCGGGGTTTAGGGTGTACATGGGGTGTGGGGTCAGGGCTTATGTGGGGTTTGTATGTAATGTGAAGGACCAGTAGCTTAGGGTTTCGGGTTCAGCTAAACCCTAGACCCTAAAACTCTAAACCCCAGGCCCTAAACCCCAGGCCCTAAACCCCAAACCCTAAACCCCAAACCCTAAAACCCAAACCCTAAACCCCAAAGCCTAAACCGCATATACTCAAGCTCCTGAGGAACCAGGGGGACAGAGATTTCAGGCAACGGGTTGATAGTAGGCAGAGAGAACCCTGTAGAGCTCTCGCAACCTAGATCGAGCGTTTGGGGTTTGGGGTTTAGGGTTTAGGGTTTAGGGTTAGGGACGCTAAGCGCTAAACCCTTCATCAAACCCTAACTGTAGGTAGGCACATTACGACACACGATTGTAAGAGACCATAGGATACTGCTCCGTTATATGTTGGGATACCCCTGCCTAGCCCTAAACCCCTAAACGCACAGCCTACTGTCATAGAACCCGTATTGGCATTCAGGAGCCAGAGCAACTGGAATTTGATCTTGGGTTGGCACAATGTGTACTTATAATGTAGAACCTAAACAATGACCAATGTTATGGCGATTTCTTCTATTATTATGGTACAGGGTACCTCACACAGACCGCCAACTAAGATTGATGATTATTTTGGCCCGACAGTTGGTTCCTACTAGCTTCTACCGGATTTCTGAAACCGCATTGCTTCCAGGTCAGGGTTTTGAGCTTTTGGCTTGCAAGATTCGAGCCAATGCTTTGGCGAGCTGATGCAGCATGGGTTTTGAGGATTTGGGGTTCAGGATTGTAGGGCTTTAGTGTCCAGGGTTGAGGGTACGCATGGAAGCCTACTTGCCCCCAGTATCTTTGTGCAAAAGCCCAAACATAAAGCCTATGAAAATCTAAAACCTCACAGCCACACCCTAACCCCCAATCTCTGAGTCCTTGAGATCCAACTTCGGGTGGCGGTCAGCGGTGGCTAACAAATCGCTGAGCTCCTCACAATGCAACGATTAAGGCCTAGGCCCTAGTCTAGGTTTCTGGCTGTGTTTTGTGGAAGCATAGGGGGCTTCGCAGCTGGAATGCATAACAAGCGCATATGCCCCACTTTACGGCGCCCATGCTTTAAACCCTAGACCATTGCCAGGAACACCGTTTGAATGCACGGCCTCTTGGTTGACGTTGTACTTGTTTTTGGAGCTTAGGGGCTGGGATTGAGAATCTTACAGCACGAAGATTTGATGACCTGGAATTGACTAACATCTTCTGATATCAGCATGCGTTTTGTATATGTCTTCCCTACATCTGACGACAGGTTTCCTGTACCCAACACACTCCTATCTATCTGGATAGATCCCATGGTTTTCATTCATGGTTTTCAAAGGGGACACCAGGTGTATACACCCGCCCTACACCTGTGGCTTTCTGGGTTTGCTGTTGAAAAGTGCTCACGTTCCGTGATTTCTTGGAGCAGTTCAGGCAACTATTTGGCATCTCGGAGGCCCTCATCCGGGTTGGGTTCCAGGGCTCAGGTGCCTCAATGATGAGAATTCAGTTTGGGGTATGTTCCGCTACAACAGTAGAAGGGCTACAAGGTCAAGATATCCAGAGCTTTCCAATTTTGCATACTCAACCCTCACCCAATATTAACGAGCCCCTCAACACCTAATAACCCGTATGTCATGCAATGTATAGGAGACATGTAATATTTTGAGGGGATGTTTACTACTACGGAAACGCGATTAGCAGGAATCCTCTGTCAAGTACACCTCATCCCTCGACAAAGGGAAGAAACCAGCACACACAGAGTTCATGCCCCAGGAGAAAGAACCTATACCAGAGGCCTTGGACCCCAGGCCCTAAACCCGCAACCCCGAATTGCCCCAAAGCCCCTAAGCCCTGGACCCTGAACCTAACCAAGAGCTGAACCCTGAACCCTGTGTAAAGCCCAAGCCCAAACCTAAAACAACGAACCCTAAGCCCTGAGGCCTCGTTGTAGATCTCAAGGTAAGAGACGGTCACTGTGCTCTCTGTGAACTCGGGGTGGGCCTGAAGAGCCGCATGTCGTCTTGCAAGAAGCAGGCGTGACAAATGGATACAGCTCGTGGCAAAAAAAACTGCCACTACTATGCCACAAACCCAACATAAAACGGTAGGTTCCATCTTCTTTTGCATGGTCATGAACACACTAACCCTGAATCCTAAAGCCCCTACAACACCAAGAGTTCCGAGCTATGAATGCTGTATATAAAGAGAATCCGGCAGGGACTGCCAACAGACTTGGGGCTTTGGGTTAAAAAGCACTACTGCTTCCAGAAATAGCTGGAACTTCCGCATTCTAGAATACGTAAAGTCATACCTAAAGTCCTACATGATCCCTATCTATTGCTCTTAGCGATGTTTTAGGAACTTAGCTGTTGTGGCTCAAGTTGCTCTACCGCAGCCCCTTCCACCATAGGCTTAAAGCTGCCTCTGGGTCTCTTGCTATCGGACTTTTGTACATAAGCTTCTCAAAGTCCACTCCAAGCCTGAGTTGAACCCACTTCCTAAACTTTCTCAACCTGAACCCTCAAGCTCCCAAACCCCAAAACCCTAAACCTTCAATCCAAACGTTCAGTAGCAAACCCTAAACCCTGAGCTTACGCCCCTAAACTCCTAACCCCACATCCGTGCCCCGGGCGAGAGCTTCCAGCACAGCGGCCGCAGTGCGGGGAACCAAGCCCCGTCCTCATCGTTCTTTTGGCGTTCAGGGTTTCGAGTCCAGGGCTTCCCAGAGCCGTAAGGGTTCATAGAAACTACCCCAGGGAACCCCACATACCACAAGCCTTCCCAGAGCCTTCAGAGATCTAGCAAAGAGAACCTTTTTAAGGGTGCCTAGAAAAAACGACAGAGTACCTTTTTGGGGGGCGGCTACTTTCGGGATCCTCCGGAGAGTCTGGGTTTAGGAAAGTTGGGGGTCTAGGGGTTTTAGGGGCTAGGGGTTAGGATTTAGAGTTTAGGGTTTAGGGTTTAGGGTATAATGCTTAGGGAGGGGCTTGTACAGGGTGAGTAAGGGTTACAGGGAGAAATTGAACGCAAAGAAGAAGCACGTTGGGCGTGAAAGACTCCCTCATCGAAGCTCCCCACTTAAAGTGTATAACCCCTTTATATAATCTCGTAGTTTCCATTATCTTTTCCATTATCCCTATATTACCCCCCGGCGTAGGTTCTGGGTTTAGGGAGTCGAGAACTAGCTTCTACAGCTTGGGAGTCTAGAGCTCAAGTTCTTTTGGTTTACCAACCTTGCTGTTCAAAAATGGGAACTACTACAATGGGTTCTATAGGGGTTCCAGAATGTAGGGATAGTGGAAAAGAAAATGGAAACTACTCTAGCCCTACCTTACGGTTCAAGAGGGGGTTTAGGGTTAGGGGTTAGATGCTGCCTTCAGGACCCGGCAGTAGCAGCTTGCATTTGACAACTCACTATCCGCCGCTTACCATCTTTCAGCAATATGGCACCAGGGTTTAGGGTTTAGGGTTTACATGGGCTTACATAGAAAATAGGGTTTACATATAGCTACAGTTTAGGGTCTAGGGTTTACATATGGATACTGTTTAGGCTTTAGGGCTTAGGGTGAAGGATCCTTCTGGACATTCTATCGTGGGCGTTGAGCGAGGGCATAGCACATAATATTGGGAAAGGGGCCCTAGATCACCATGCGGTTGCCGGTGCGTAAAGCCTCCAAGAACGTAAGCCCTGAAACGAAAACCTAGATCTACCCTAAGACATTGGACTCCCCAAACCCTAAACCGCTAAACCCTGAACCCTAAACCCTTAACCCCAAACCCTGATTCCTGAAGCCTCCAGCTGACAGTCCTTCAGCAGAATCCAGTTGGCCCTCCATCCTGGCAGGTAGAGTTTGGGGCTTCTTAGGGTTTCACATACATCCTTAATTGCCATTGTTGCTATTATTACTCTTATTACTATTCAGATTGTGTTCACTATTGCTTTATTACAAAATTGGCACAGCAACCTGTAGCAATTTGCTGACTCATATCTGGCTTCTGGCTAGACACCGCCTGGCAAGCTTTGAAGAAAAGGACACCATGGATTGGAAACTTGCCCGAACTCCCCAAACCTCTGAACCCAGGGGTTTAGGGTTTTGGGTGCTCAGTGTTTAGGGCTTAGGGCCCACCTTACTTGCTTCAACGCATGACCAAAGCTGCAAAGATTGTTAAACCCTTAGAACCTCAAGCCAGATCTGCTGCGGCTCGGGTAGAGTGAAAGGGCTGAGCATGGAAGTTGGGCGGGCTCCACAAAGTTCATATGGGAGCCTCCCTCTAAGGGACCTCTATGGAACTCTCATTCATCCTCCTGCAACCAGTCAGGCTCGCAGTAAGGCCACTGTTCATCAGATTGTGTCACTGAGTATCTGCTGGCTGCCACAGTGTTAGTCGAAGTAGCCATGGCAAAGCCATACAAACACGAGTATTCAGGAGAAACCCCACATTTCTTGAGACTGCATATAGAAATCTACAACAAGTGAACGTTAACTTTGATCATCCTCATGGAGGCATTCAGGATTCCTCCTTGCATACCCCAACGTATTGCATGAAACACCAAGAGGATCCCTTTTTCAAAAGCCCCACATGTCTCTGCTACCGTATCAGGAAGACAGTCACAGACAAAGTCTCGACGCGTCAAGTCCAATTATGGACCCAGACTAGCCTCTAGAATGACCCTGAATCCTAAACCCTACACCCTCAACCCTAAACCCTAAACTAACCGGAAACCTTAAAGGTTCAAAGGGTTCAGATTGAAGGGTTGGAATCTTGCATCTTCCATACACCACACTCTCTCCCAAAAGCCTCGGAAAGAGGCCTCCGAAGATAGCTTATTTTCAGAGAGCCCTATAATGCTAGCATTTAGTTTGGGGAGGCTACGCACCCCCACTCCATGCAGGAAAAACAGGGCGGAGGCGCGTGTACCTGAGCGCGGGGTTCAAGGTTTTAGGGCTCTACATGGGGCTTAGGCTGTTGCGTTTAGGGCTCTACCGTTTAGATTATCAGGTTTAGGGTTTGGGGCTGATTGAGCTTGGGGTTCCCAGACAAGCACCGCTCATGTCGGCAAGTCGCGCCATGGAACGTGCGCGGTAGGATCCCGTAGTTCCCCATGCGCATCCAAAAAACAAGCAAGCAGACCACATCAGAAAGGAAACCTGCTTTCATGTTCTGGGAGCCTAAGACACCTGCAACTTTCCAGAATCTGCACCGCAAGAATCTTTGGGGAAATCGTGGCAGGCACAAATGTACCTTTTACAGACTTACACGTGGTGTGGACCATTCCTGAGACGAAGCTGAGGCCAATGCGTTTTGCCAGTACCAGTCTGGCCATATGCAAACGCCGTGGTCTCGTATCCTGCCAATACCTGCACAAACAGGGCTACTAAACCGCTGACTACAATAGAATGAAGGTTTAGGGGTTCAGGTTTAAGGATATGATGGCTCTGCTGACATTAGTCCAAAACCGTCCGCGTAAAGATCCTTCTGGTAGCCAACTAGGAACCCAATCATACAAACACGAGAGCAATCCTTACGCAGAGCACCTACGTCAGACCCTAAACCCTGAGCCCCAGACATTCAACCCCTAGACCTGAGATTTACTATCCCAGAACCTAAATCCCAAGCCCCTCCACCTAACTTTTCTGGATGAAATGGAGCGTGTCACACACCTTACTTAATGCATTATTGTCTCACTACTTTGACTTGACTTTGTGACAGTACTATATTGTGAACCTGGTCATTCTAGGGACGTGGGAGGGTTTCATGGCCAGGCAGAGGGATTAATGAACACTAAGCTCAAAATCCTAAGCCCTAAACCTTGCATCCTCAACTTCCTATAAACCCTAGATCCCAATCTCAAGCCCTAAATTGTAAACCCTAAACCCTAAACCCCAATAAAACTCAAAAAACTACAAGGCCTGGCCAACAAGTGGCTGAAGAGTCGCGCGGAAGACGTCTTCCTTTGGGCTCTTCAGGCTGTGGTGGGGTGAGGGTTTGGGGGCTTAGTTTTGGGCTCTTCAGGGCTTGGGGGTGTAGTGTGTGGGAGTTCAGCAATCTAGGGCTTGAGGGTGGTAGGGTTTGGAGGATAAGGGCTTCTGGGTTTAGGGCTTAGGGGTTAGGGGTTTAGGCTTTGAAGTTTAGGGCTTTGAGATATGAGGACAGGAATCTATTCCGGCTCATGCCAGAATTCCACTAGAATTTTGAGATTAAGTATGTGTACTTTGAAACTCTCAGTATGCCATCGCGCCAATGCAGGAAACACGCCTCTCCCCCAGCAATATATGAGCCTGAGTCAATATTACATGCAAAATGTAACGGACATGGGTTCCTTTCTAAATCTTAGTCAGGACTAGTGATAATGAGAATGATGGTAATAAGAACACTAAGAAAATAGTAATCATATTCAGTAGTACCAATACAGCCAGTACTGCTGAGGGAATCTATACGAGAAGAGAATATGGAGAGTTGTGCAATGGAGGCTGATGCAATCTCAGGGACGGAGTCAACCAACCTCCCATCTACCTCAGCGAGATGTGATTTGCATAAATCCTGCTCAAGTAGGCTTGGTATGATCCTTGAGGTGTGTTGCATACCTGGGAAAGCTTCCCAACTTTCACTGACCCCTTCCACAACACTTGCAAAATGTCCAGGTTAAGCCTCAAGCTACAGTCTGTTGATGAAGTCTATGTTCAAGCGTAAAATATCAAACTCTTGTCACTAAATGCTACCCTTCAACCGAAGAGGCAGTTTCAACCGTTTCAACCCCCCAAGCGGAACTTGCTACAAGTCTACCTCGAAGCCCAGATGTTGAGATTCTTAAGCTAGGGCACCCTGTGGAAGACCTGGGCAAATGGAGACCATACAGGGGTCTCCCAAGAAGGATTCTAAAAAGGAATACTGTACCTACCGCATCATCAAGCCTTCAGCTAGTAGAACTTATTGCCTGAAACGCTACACCCTGAATCCTAAAACTTTGATCCTCTACTCTCCACACCCCAACACATGATCCCAGTACCCCAAATAAACGTTGACCATGGACCACATCATATACCCACAACCCTAAATGACAAACACAAGACATCCGAAACACTCCAGTCCCCAATCCTGGCTGCTGAAGGATGTGAGGACGTCATCAAAGTGGAAGGTTGATCTCACCTCTTTTTAGGGATGTGGGGTTTACGGGTTTGGACATGGGATTTGTTCAGGGTTTAGCCCAAACATTCCTTCATTGAGACGCCAACCATCAACTTCGGCAGGGCTATGTGAATTTTTCTTAGCATCAAGGAATGATTCCGGAAAAGTTCCAAACGCCAAACCCTAACCTGTGGCCAGAGCTCCGTACTAAAGACCCTACACCCCAACGTTTGAGCAAAACCTTCTATCCCTGGAAAGGGCGGGTCCCTGCGAGTTGAGTTTGGGCAGGCTTCCCTTCGAGAGAATTCTCTGTCTGTTGGGAGTTTGTGGTTCCTGGCTTAGGGTACGGGATTGGGGGCTTAGCCTATTTGAGAAATCCTAAGCCTAATCCCTAAGCCCTACATGACACCTTGGACCATAAATAGCGTATCTAAGAAACCTCACTGGCCATAGGCTCAGAACTGAAAGAACACCACCCAGTGGAGCCGAGCAAATAAAAATGCCAAGGCCTGACGCGTGCCGCCTGCCAGAATTCGCACCTGAGAAGCTGGGTTGCTGTTAAGGAACTTAAACTAAGTTACAATATTATCCATCATAATGGAGAATCAAATGGAAAAGAAAATGAAAAATGAAATGGAAACTTGGGGAATATAGGGATTAAGGAACTTAAATTAAGTTACTATACTGGGGAAACCCTTTTACTTACTATATATACCCATTATGGTAACTTAATTTAAGTTCCTTAACAGCAACCCAGCAAGACGTTTTGAGTTTACAGCTTGGACTGTGGGGGTCAACCGACAGGATTGATCTATAATGCGAACTACTCGCACCTCCCACAACTTAACACCCCACACCCTCCTCAACGAAAAACTGTCCCAATATAGTAAACCCTATAGCCCAAACCCAACATAGTATCATCATAAACCCTAAAGCCCTCGGCGTCGCTCTCATCCCTGAGTGCGCCGCAACTGCCACCTCCTTTCGCTCCGTGGAGGCGGTCGCGGCCGGTGTCGCCCCAGCCTACGGTTTAGGGTGTAGCGTTTGATTTAGGATTTAGGGTTTAGGATTTAGGGTTTAGGGTTTAGGGTTTAAGGTTTAGGGTTTAAGGTTTAGGGTTTAGGGTGTTTTGGGGCATAAGCTTTAAGCTGAAGGGTGACGGGTTTCTGAAGGTTTCAGATTTCGAGCATGGGTTTGGGTTCATGGGCACTCTGCCCTCAGCTCACATTGTGCATCTTACAGGCGCCGGCTCCGGATTTAGGGTTAGGCATGTTCGGGGTTAAAGGTTCAGGCCTTTGGGTTTAGCGCTTCGGGCTGAGAGCTTGTACAGGTTGAGGGTTCGTAAGTTGCACACCTAAGGATGGTAGCGATGTCTTGACAAAGCTTCTGCTCCTTGAGCCTTGATTGAATCAAACACCCCCGGAACCCTCAGGTGCAAGACCCAATACCACTAAACCCTAACATCACTTTAACCCCAAGCCCTAATCTCCTATCAAGACCTAAAGCCGGGAAACCCTAAACCTTAAACCCTAAACCCTAAACCTTAAACCTAAACCTTAAGCGCATAAAGCAACTCGGGCTCAAGGTGTTTTTGCACGGGTTAAGGGTTAAGGGTTTTAGGGTTTCAAGTGGGTTTAGGGTTTAGGGTTTAGGGGCTTGGGGTCTAGGCTTT
>CAJNIZ010045965.1:13793-31886 GCA_905231905.1 Symbiodinium pilosum
AAACCCTACAACCTGAACCCCAAACCCTCAACCCAAAACCCTATGAAACTGAACCCCCAACACGCCAAACTCTCAATCCCCGAAACCCTAAACCCCAAACCCCCAACCCCCCTCAGCCCCCCACAAAAAAAGCGCCTACACTTGAGAGGACCAACGGATAATAAGGATTATATTAGGCTTCTATTCCCATTATACCACTCTTACAGGGTGGAGGGTCCTCCTAATCCTACTACACACAGAAAAGAGCGGAAGCTCGGCGCCTCAGGGTTGCTGGCTCCAGTTGGAGTTGCCGGTCGACTCCGTGCTTGCCTGGCGGGTAATATTGGGGCTACATATTGGAGTTATATAGGGTTATATAAGGGCTCTATGAGGGCTATCTGGGCATATTGATGTAGGGCCACTCAACCAGAAAGGTGCTTGGGGTTATATCATACTATGTAATTGTATACGGCATAGAAAGGAAAATTACTTGAATTGTTTGGCTTCTAGAGCGTTCGGCATTGAGGGTGTAGTTTTAGGGTTTTAGGATTTGGGGTTTGGGGACAAAGTTCAGGGTTCAGATTGGGCTTCACATTGAGGACAGAAGGTGCGGCTTACAGTAGGGTTTCAGGCTTCACAGATTTGAGGGCTTGAGGGGGTTAAGGTGAAGGGATTTGAGCATTTGGGGGCTCAGGGGTTCAGGCTTTACGGGTTTTGGGGTTGTAGGGATCTTGGGCTCTTTGCTTAGAATTCATAAACGCTCAGGAATCCATTCCAACAGCCTCATGTTTACCCAGTTTAGGGTTGAGGGACATTCCATGCAGCGGAATAACCCAAAGATAATTGGAGAAACACTTACTCCCACCGGATAGGGGACATATTTCAGAATATTGGGAAGTAGTGACAGTCCCCGTGAACGAAACGGGTGTATGACACCGCAGTTAGAGTTTTGCCTTCATGTTCAGAGTTCGAGTTGGGGATCCAGGGTGGGTTCTGGGAAGAAGGCCAGCACTTTTTTCTGGACCAAATCTTGAGAAATGCAAGTGCTGGTGCTGGAGGGGTCGGCGTGGCGTCGTAGCAGCGGAAACAGCAACATGAATCCGAACCGGTATGCCTTTCTTCCTATTGTCCCAAAGCCTAAAACCCATACCCACAAGGCCCTCAACTCCAAACCCCCACCAAATCCTGCGGCCTTCTGCAGGCTGTGCCACGATTGTCGGGGCAGGGCTCGGCATCGTACATTCTAACTTAAGGCAGGATGCTCTCCTAAACCTTTGATCCCTCAACAGCTGCCGGCAATGGAACATGCTACTCATCATTGGGGCCTCTGACACAGAATCGTACGCGATGTCGACTGGGCATTACTGATAGACTTAGACCGGGGTTACAAAGGAACATCGTAAAGGATTCAGGCCTCTCAAGTCACGCAATTACGGGTGAATCTACTTATTCTAGTTCACATATCGCTGCAAGAAATTCAAGACCTTGTCCTCCTGCTGTTACCACCCGCCACCACCACCATCACCATCACCACCACCGCCACCACCACCATCACCACCACTGCCACCGCCGCCACCACCACCANNACCACCACCATCGCCACCATCGCCAACATCGCCACCATCGCCACCATCATCACCATAACCACCATCACCATCATAACCACCATCACCATCATCACCACCACCGCCACCGCCACCGCCACGGCCGCAGCCACCGCCACCCACCGCCACCGCCAACCACCACCGCCAAACACCACCACCACCACCACCGCCGCCACCACCACCACCACCACCACCACCACCACCACGACGATCACGACCACATTCAAACCTGCCAGCACCGCCAGCACCGCTACTCCTCTTGCTCCACCTATTGCTAGTGCTTACTACTGCTATTCCTACTCCTGCTGCTGCTAGTATCAGCACTACCACCACCAGCACCGCCGCCGCCGCCGCAGCAGCAGCAGCAGTGGCAAAAAACAAAAAAAAACACAAAAACGACAATGACAATTACTGCTATGCAAAATCAAGCCAGGATTGCTATATCCAACAAAGTGAACGCTTGGTTGATGGGCATGCTTGGAAAGTCTGGCCATCACAGGAAGCAAATCGCCTCAACATCGAGATTGCTAGAATTGCTCTATGGTACTTTGTGTAAATAGGGGATGCCCAATATGGACCCCAAAATACTACAATACGTATTCAATGGAACCCCAAGAAGGGACCCATGGTTTTGGAAACCCCCATATCGCTTCACGCAATTGCAAGCTCAATGCTGCTTTCCTGGGAGTGGGGGAGTGATTATAGGGACCAAAATTGGGGTATTTATGGCGAGTGTGTAGGGTAGCTCCCCCTGAGCACCAGGAAGTAAACATACTCTGCCCCTGAGACTCCCGGCAGCCGGTTCAAACGCTACAGAAGCATCCCTAAGTCGATCCCCATGCAACTGCTATTCTAGTACATTATGGTACATAATAAGAAAAATCATATATTATGGTATATTATAGTACAATATAGTTTTGGACGTAACATTCTCTTTAACAAATGTCCTCCCTATGAGAACGCTCTTGTCTTTTTTCTCGTTTGAAACCTCTGCGTTTGCCTGCAGCATTTTGCGCTGGCAAGGGTGACAGAAGAGTTTAAAATCTTCAAACCTTGATGTTAGGGTCCATTTAAGGTTTGGATTCTCACTATGCAAAAGCCTTGCAAAAAGGTCCTCTCTTTTTCTGCTACCTTGACTCATACACTTTAGCTCTTGGATGTTGTACCAGGCTGTGACAGGGGTGCATTGCCCGCCGCCCAGTGGTTGAAAAGCTTCACTGACTGGTGGTCAATAAGGAAAGAATTGGCGGAATATGGGGATCAAGAGGAGGTACAATGATTCCGGTGGGAACCATGCTTCCCTAAGCGTAGCCCTAACAACTAGCAACAAGGAAAGCAATCCTTTGCATTCTATAATTCCATTCCCTATTAGCCACCAGTAAGTTCAAGTAAACCAGGCTGCGGGCCACTTTGGCACCTCAGAAAGCGTTCAAACATTGAGAGCACTCAAACCTGGAGCGACAAACCCGTTTAGATCCTAAATCCTAAGTTCCAAAAATCCTAAGACCTAAGCCCCTAAACTCTAACCCTTTCAAGCCTCTAAACCTCTAAACCCTAAAAATCCTTACACCCCCAAAATACCCTTGTGCACATGCAGTGCTCATTGCTCGTCGTCGCCTCTTAGGAGCTCCAAGCCTGGAAGATGCCATGCTTCATGCCAAGGGTTGATGGTTTAGGGCGCAGGGGTTGATGGTTTAGGGTTTAAGGGTTTATGGGTTTAGGGATTTAGGCGTTTCGGGGTTTAGGGGCTTAGGGCTTAGGATTTAGGAGGTTTAGGGTTTAGGGTTTAGAGTTTGGAGTTTAGAGCCCAAACTTTGGTCTCACAGTTTAGGGTGTAAGGCTTAGAGCTTCGGGTTTAGGATGAAGGCGTCGTGCAAAATGCGGAGGTTTCGCGCCTAGAAAACAAGATTGAATAATGCTTAGCGTAAGAACCAGTGGGATTGGAGCTTCTTGCTCAGCAGGGTTGATCGTATGGGCCTGGAGTCTGGGTCTGGGAGCGTGAAGCGAACTTAGCAGTTGTACCTTACAAACTCTGGAACTCCGTAATGATCTGTTACCCTCCTTGATTGTGAAACGGTTTGGGGTAGACTAAAATCCAGGAGTATTAGGGCTTAGGATCTAGGGTTATTATGAGGGGAACTTCTGCACTGACTACATAATCCGGGCAAAACCGACGCCCATCATTTTCCATCTTCTTTTGCATTTAATGATCCATGATTCAAGGCATGCTGATGATTATTCAGTCCTTTGCACTACCTCAATCATCCTCACGATTTGGGTCTAACAGGGACACCACCGTGCCAAAAAGGGTCTTGGTGAAGACTGCCCATCTTCGAAAAAAATGAGCCCTAAACCGCCTAAACCCCATAGCTTAGGGTCCTTAACCCTGAGCCCGGACCATGGTGTACAAAGAAAAGAGTACTGCATCGCAGGGTTTGACAAGAAGCCGAATGTCAGGGTATAGGGGGATGGCGCACAACCCTGTGTAACTTAGTCTGAAGGCCTTAGGCCTAAAGGTTTAGTCCTTCTTACATGCATCAAATGTTGAGAATCAGGGTTTCCATTCGAATTTTGGGTCTAGGGATTTGGGCTTGGGGCTTGGATCTTAGGGGGTCTGAAGAAAAAAGGCCTGGGTACTCAGTGTCTGGCTGCAGTGCTTCTTGCTTCTATGGATTCCTGACGTGGCCAACGAGAAAAGAACTAACATGCAGGGCCCACAACGATCTTTGCTATCATTAAGAACGCGAACCGTCTAAAACCCTAAACCTCAAAAGTCCTGAGCAAGAATTATGTGTTCCCGTATTTACGCCTCTTAAACTCTCAACAACCCTTCGCAAGTACAATACGGTCCCTCTGTGCGCTTAAAACTCTGAGTAATCCTTAACAAGTGGCCCCCTCTTTGTGCCTAAAACCCCTTATAGTCCTTAGCAAATATCAGGTTCTTCACTTATGCTTGAAATCCGGAATAAACTCCTTGCTTGTGCAAAGTTCAGAACTTAGGGTTCAAGGCGCTGGAACCAGAACTTGGGTTTAAATCCCAGGCTACACCCTCAACCCCTGCAAGGCCTTTCATCACCTGCCCCTTGCCCGTGTCGATCAACTTAGGCACCTAAGGATTCAGGGGATGAGCAGGTTCAGGGTTTCAGGTTTAGGGTTTCAGGCTTAGAGGCTAAGGTTTAGGGATTAAGGCTTATGGTTAAGGTTGATGGTTGAAGGTTTAGGGGTTAAGGTCTAGGGTTTGAGGTTTAGGGGTTAAGTTTTAGGGGTTAAGGTTTAAGGGTTAAGGTTTGGGGTTTCAGGGTTAGGGGTTAAGGTTTGGGGGTTTAGGTTTGTAGGGGTTAAGGTTTGGGGGTTAAGCTTTAGGGGTTAAGGTTTACGGGTTAAGGTTTGGGGTTTAAGGGTTAGGGGTTAATTTTGGGGGGGTTGAGCTTTAGGGGTTAAGGTTTAGGGTTTAAGGTTTAAGGGTTTAAGGGTTAAGCTTCAAGGGTTAAGGTTTAAGGGTTAAGGTTTAGGGTTAAGATTTAGGGCTTAAGGTCTGGGGTTTAGGTTTGTAGGGGTTCGGGTTTAGGGCATAAGGTTTGGGGTTTGAGGGTTAGGGGTTAAGGTTCGGGGGTTTATGTTTGTAGGGTTTAAAGTTTAGGGGTTAATATTTAGGTGTTAAGGTTTAAGGGTTCAGGTTTAGGGTTAAGGGTTAGCGGTTAAGGTTTGGGGTTTAGGTTTGTAGGGGTTCAGGTTTGGGGGGTAAAGTTCGGGGTTTAAGGGTTTCGGGTTAAGGTTTGGGGGTTTAGGTTTGTAGCGGTTAAGGTTTGGGGTTTAAGTTTTGGGGGTAAGTTTTGGGAGTGAAGGTTTAGGGTTTAAGGTTTAAGGGTTAAGGGTTAAGGTCTAGGGGTTACGGTTTAGGGGCTTAAGATTTGGTTTAGGTGTTTCTCACAAGCTTTGAAAGTGTAGTGTTGGGTCAAAGGTTTGAGCTGATGAGCTGGGAGGTTTTGGAAGTTTCTACATCTTGGGAGTTCCTAGAATACAAGGAGAAGTATATTTGGGCATCACATTAGGGGAAGGCATTCTGGGAAATGTACTGAGGAGATACACAGATATGGATATGGGGCAAGGGTCTTGAGCTTTAAGCTAGGTAGCCATAATACGAAACACTAGGATTATCTAAAACGGTACT
This sequence comes from Symbiodinium pilosum, assembly GCA_905231905.1. Taxonomy (NCBI): domain Eukaryota; class Dinophyceae; order Suessiales; family Symbiodiniaceae; genus Symbiodinium; species Symbiodinium pilosum. The sequence goes on from CAJNIZ010045965.1 coordinate 19,548, forward strand.
TACAGGGGAGTGTAAGATATCACTTGGTAGTAACTTGGGTTTTCATACACCTTGGTTTTCAAGGTTTGGGTGATGCATTGCTTGTATCTGTCCTAGGCACTGAAGCCTAAACTCTCATATCACAACTCCAATTACACTAATCGTCCTCTCGGATTACCGGAAACACAACCTATATCCTGCTGCTTCAAGCCCGGAAGCCCGAGCCCTAAGCAAAAACCCCCAAGCCTTAAGCCCCTAAATCCTCAGCCCCTGAACCCGCAAATCCTAAGCCCTACACCCTACGCCCCAAATGCCCAAACCCCCAAACCCCCCAAAACCCCCCATCCCTACGCCCCAAACCCTAAGCCCTAGCTCTTACACTTCTTGCTGGCATAGCTCCAGGCAGGTATGGCCATCAAGTGGAAGGTCGCCCGAGTCAAGGTACCGCAGGATGACAGATGCGCCTTATACAAAACCCATGGATGCAAGGATTTAGGGTGTAGAGTTAAAGGTTTTGGGCTTCGAGTTTCGGGCGTAGAGCTTGGGGTTTAAGGTTTAGGACTCAGGGTTTCGGGCTTGAGGTGTATGAAGGTTTGGGCCCGGAGGCCTGAGTATCTAGGTATGCCATCACCTAGTAGCCCCTTAAAAGCTTGTCTGGGAAATCTCAGAGCCGGACTTCTGATCCTTGAAGCATTTAGGGTTTAAGGTTTAGTGTTCTAAGTGCTCTCCATGACGTCTATTCCATGAAGCTGCAAGGCTAAACGTCCAAAAAAAGTTAGCAACCTTTCCATGCAGGAGAAGCATAGTTTGGATTGGGCCGTTGGATTTGCAGCAAACCTGAGGCAATACCCTACCCCTAAACCCTAGGATGTTCATGACAAACCCACCACCCCTTGACTGCCTAGGTTGCCTCAATGCTTCAGAACTGTCCAGAGAACAGAGAAGACTGCTTCCGAACCAGAAAGTCAATTCTGTTCACCCCCAGAATAGCTATCTGAGCTATAGTCCACACTCCTAGTATCCCCCTTCATAACTCTCTCGCAGTCCCTTATATCATCCCCTATATACCCCCTACTATAGCTCAAATGAGCCCATACGAAAGCTTCTAGGCCTGCAATGATTTCCGGGTAGCCTCTATACCAACCCGGCCTCCATCCTAACCTCTAGCCTACATCCCAAACCCTGGACCCTTAACCCCTAGACCCTTAAACCCTAAGCCCTAAACCCTAAACCTCAAATCCCATCCCATCCTAACCTCTAGCCTCCATCCCAAACCCTGAATCCTGAACTCTAGGCCCTTCAACCCTAAAACCCTGAAGCCTAAACCCCTAAACCCTAAACCCCTAAAACCCTAGAATCTCATCCCCAGCTCTCAACCTCCATCTCTGAAAGCCAAAACACCCCACGCGATTCCCGAGTCAACGACGTGTAGGGAATAAAGCAATGGATCCCTACAGTAGTCGCTAAAATAAACGGTTTAGGGTTTAAGGGTTTACGGTTTAGGGTTTAGGGTTTTAACACCCCTTCACACTCCTTTTCTGGGTTTAGGGTTTAGGGTTTTGTGTTTAGAGTCACTATAGAGAGGTCCGCTGAGAGCATCTATAGGGTAACTTCCGTTCATTAGAGATTCCCAACATAGACCCAACACCCTGTCATCCTTTTTATGGGACCTCCAAGAGGGTACCAAATAAACTCGATCCTAAGCCCTAAACTCTAAGCATTTCTGAGTCAAAGCCGCAAGCATAACCTGCAAGAGTGTCGTCATACGTCAGCAGACGCTTATGGGCTTTGGCCTGGTTCTAGGGGTTGAGGTTTAAGGTGCATAGGGTTTAGGGTTCAGGATTTAGGGTTTTGTGTTTCGGTAGGGTTTATTTAGAGCTTGAGGGTTTACTGGATTCATAGGACGTAGGGTTAATTCAATTAGGGCTTCGGACTTGGGGCTGGGCTCGTGAGGCCTTGGCATCAAGGTTGAGGGTTGGGTCTCAGGTACTCTTCCTAGAGTCATGAAGGATTGCTCTTTGCGGCTGGAGCCATGATTTTGAATGCAGGAAGCAGGATTTTGGGATTCCCGTTTAGGGTTTAGAGATTGGGGCATAAGAGCCATGGCACTTAACCATGCCCAGTAGGAACTGTTGCAGCTGGATTTAAAGGTTTAGGCCCTCTCATACAATCTCCTTTTCCGTATGTAGGCGTGCGGCATGAGATTTCGGTAAGTGGGGGCTCGCGTTATGCACGATCCCTGCACGTTTATTTCGGAGATGTAGGGGACCATCTAGGTAGGTAGACAAGAGCAGATTTCCAGCACGTTGACATTTCTCAAATTTTGTGTGGGTCTCAATTTCCAAAATCAGTTTCAAGTCCAGTTGAGGCAACCTATACCAGAATTACGCAAGGAACCTAGGACCATAGCTGCGGTAAGGATTTAAGCGCCCTATCTAAGACATGAGGCGGGGCAAAACCTACACCTCAAGCATGAAGTCTGTCGAGTTGCCAAGACACTAGACGAAGGGTTCATGGTAAAAGGTCTACAGTTCAGGGTCTTGAGGGTTAGGGGTGATTGTTTAGTGTTTGGGGATTTAATCGGCCCAGGGCGACTTATGATTTCTGGGGTCTAGCATCTGGTTTCAAGTTTCGAAAAGGAGTTGGGAGTTACTAAAGCCCTTCTCAAAGTCGGCCCTAAACCCTGCCACCAAAAGGCCGAAGGCTAGCTTACTGAAACTCAACCCTACTCCCAACACATGGCCTCCTGATACTTGTTGTAGAGCGTCTTTCCCACTCCTTTGAAAGCACTGAAGCAGTGCCCGTAGCCCTGTCAGGAGACCCGGTATAAGGCTTAGGTCACGCGGTGTGGTTTCTTGAGGTTTAGGGTTTTCAATGTTTAGGGTTTAAAGTTCAGGTTTTAGGTTAAAGGTTACAATTTAGGTTTGGGGGCTCAGGGTTGAGGGTGTAACAGCTGGAGGCTAGAGTTCAGGGTCTAGGACACGGGGTCTATGTCGCAAACCCTAAGCCCGATACTTCAACCCTAAACCCTAAACGCAGACCCCTCAGTTTCCGTTTCATCTTCAAATTTCTTTCATTTTCTTTCCATTTGATTCTCCAGTATTCTCGCCCCAAACCCTAAACCCTAGAAGGGCTTATAGACCCCAATATACGATAATCCCAATTATAAGGACAGGACCCCCAAAAAAGGCACCCCCAGTTCAAGGCATGGGAGCCTGCCAGGTAACCAGGGCTCCATTCGGGAAAGCCGTCTTGGTCAGCTGCGCGTTGAGGTAAGCCTCGTAGCTGCTCAGGGTTTACGGTTGAAGGGTTTATGCAAGTTGTATACCGGCGGCTTGAGCGAATTTTGACCTCGGGTTTTGTTCGAGTTAAGCTTGTTTTTTGCCCTATACACGTTGTATGTATCTGGGCTTCGGGGGTTGCAGGTTTAAGATTTAAGGCGTGCGGGAGGAGGAAATAGAAGTGGCTCTAGGATATTATATTGGGTTGCAAGTGAATGCCTTCCTATCTAAGCGCAGCTCTATCAAAATTGGAGGCTTCACAATTCAGACCTTAGAGCGGCGAATGTGGCTTAGGGTTTAGGTGATGGGTTCAGGGTCTCAGTTAGGATCAAGGGCTTCAGGAGGGTTATTGAAGCAATATGGCTTACGGCATCATTTGAAAGTGCGTAATACTTCAGGCCCCAAATACTATACACCAAACCCTCTAAACTTAACTTCAATGCCTAAACTCAACCTTCAACCCTAAACCCTTACTCCCAAACTGTTTCCGATACGACGCAAGGTGCTGTGTTGTAATCATGGAGGTTTCCCACAATGACAGGCCTGACATCTGCATGCCCCACAGGAGGCACGGGCCGCGCATTTGTCGGCCAGGTGCTTGTTGCAGCAGCCCATTTCAAGGCCCACAGGGTGCCATAGGGGTACTCTGCCTTCCAGCCCTTCCAGGCCTCGATGTAAGCCTCTTCGGTGAGTCTGCCAGCGGTGTCCGTGCCCATAACCATGGCCTGCATGCTCAGACCAAACCAATCGGACAAGTCGCTCGCCTTCGAACGCGACACGGAGGTCGAACTCGCCAGGGACAGCAGCGACGTACCCTTGCTGGTGGTTGCTGGGGAATGGAAAAGAAAATGGAGACGACAAAAGAATTTAGTCTAAAAAAAAGGGCTTCAGGCTTCGGAAGGGATGGATCCCTATACCAGTCACTAGTCCATCCATAATTCCCAACGAAACTCCTTATATTCCATGCCTTCACCCTCACAAACCATCAGCAAGCATCTTTTGACCTGCGAAGCTGTGGCAAATCCATCAACATGTCATCTGTCAGGTTGTCGGGGCAACCATCCACCTCTTTGCCCCCCGAATACTTCTCAATGCAGGCCATGGCCACGCTAACTTGAGGCCCACCTGTGACAGTGACAGCAGGAGAAGGGGTAGTGAAGAACAATCGCAGTAGGACGAATACCTAAACCCTAAACCCTAAACCCGGTAGTGGTGGTAGGAGAAAGAAGAAGACGAGGCGGGCGCAAGTCGCCTTTCTGGCAGGCAAGGTCCACCAGCCCCATGATCAAGGCGGCCGTAGTGGGCTTGCTTGCGTCCCGAATCCTGTTTTTGGATAGAGCTTAGGGCTTCGGGTTTTAGGGTTCTTGGGTTTAAGGTTCAGGGTTCAAAGTTTTGGGTTTGGTTGGTTTGGGTTTAGGGAGGGAAGATGACAGTCATGGGGAAAATGTGGCAATCACTGTGATGGCCAAGAAGTGAACAAGTAGACAAAAGACGATCGCCGCGCAAACAGTAGCAGCAACAGTCGCTATTCTTTTTATAGTTTTACGGCAATGTGTATGGCGAATACACATCAAAGACTAGCCCGACTGCCAGTGACCATCATGCATACGGTGGTTTCGAAAAGCTAGGGTCCCTATCGGAGCTCCTCGCAATAGGAACAAGGGAGGGCCTCAATTTTGGGGCATTCTAACCCTGAACCCTAAACTCAAAGCCCTTGGCCCTAAACCCTTCAACCCTTAGCCCTACACCCTTCCTACGCCCCTAAACCCTAAAGCCTAAGCCCTTCCTTTCATAAGACACTCTTGATGCCTGCCCGGGATCAGAGCAAGGGCCTTTGATTCCGAGCGAGGGGCAGCTGGACACAAGGCGTCTTCCTGACTGCAGGCTTTGCGTTTAGGGTTTAGGGCTTGGGGAGCTTAAGGATTAGATTGGTCTTTTGTGGTTCGTGTGGCCAGGATTTAAGGCTTTACGATGAGGGGTTGATGGTCCAAATCCTGCATGGGCCTAGGTGCACTACGCCACCAGAATTCCACAGGGGTAGGCGGTCACGCAGAACTTCGTCAATCAACGGGATTAAGGGCTGGGTAGGGCTTCAAAGAAGGAGGGGGAGACGGGTTGAGGTTTGGGGTGGGAGGGAGACGAGGTCTCCGAAAAGAATCCCCAACGCACCTCTCGACCATCGCCCCCTTGAAACCTGAAACCCTACTGTAAACCCTTGAACCCATAAACCCTTCAGCCTAAACTTCCGGTAAGATAATCCTCCAAGCCCCTCTATAACTGCCAGATTCGATTTCATTTTCCGTGTTCTTCTCCATTTGATCTGCATTATTCTAGCCGTAATCCCTGAGCGCTGAACTACAGTATATACTAATTTCTATGTTCTTTTCCATTCCCATGTATGGCTCCCATGGTTGAAGCGGATACACTACTTTGAAATACATATACTGTCCCCTATATTTTCCCCTGTGACCCCGATGCAATTCAACTTGAAAGTGTTCCTTCAGGTTCTGCTCCACCGTCAGGTCACAGGCTGTGGTGATGCCATTCCATGTCGCCGTGTATCCTCCGCACATAACTTGCAGGTGGCGGCGGGATTGCCGGTGGGGGTGGTGGTAGCGGCAGCCGCGGCGGCAGTGGTGGTACGACATCATAGTAGTAGTGATACTAGCAGTAGTACTAATAGTAGTAGTACTACTAGTAGTAGTAGTAGTAGTGGTAGTAGTAGTAGTAGTAGCAGCAATAGTAATAGTCGTCGTTCCAAACAAATAAAACCGCAAGCCCCAAACCTTCGACCGTACAGCCTTCAGCCCTGAACCCTACAACTCCAAAATTCTGCATCTTAAAAATGGCAAGAAGCCTGTGGCATCGGACAGACCCCGCCGCTTCACATCTGGAAATGGGTCCACGACCTAGCTTGTCTGGGTTGTAGGGGAATGTGAGCTATAGTCTAAACTCCTCAAAGGGGGCTATATAAGGGATTACATAGGGGAGCATTATTATGGGGAAGATTCGGGTCTTGGGGATTAGGGTTCAGGATTAGGGGTATACAGAAAAGTTGTGCACCGTCAAACTCACAGGGCGTGTCTACATTGAACAATGCTTCTGGAGTCGATACACCGCATGCCCAAATGCCAGATGAAATTCACATTACGCTAATAGAGCCTCATGCGTATGCTATGGGGACCAAAGTATTTTGCTCGAACCTTCCACACTGTATTCTTGTCTTTTAACGACAACAAACTTGATATGTCACACACGCACCGGGCTGTGTCTATCATGACAGGATCTTACTGGCCATTCAGGTGCCCTATCGTCTTCGTTGACGAGCAGAACCTGAACAAGTCGGGGGCACAAGGGTATGGCCATGTGCCCTCCCCTGAGGTTGGCTTTGGCCAACCTGAAATTTACTTTCGGAGTTTCTCAACATCAGGACAACACACCATCCTTCACAACCCATACGATGGGAGATGTGCCAAACAAATGTAGCGGCAGAGGCACCCCGTTCAGGATCAGCCGCTTGCTGAATTGCGGAAACGTCGATCCATAGACCCCTGCAACTGCCGTACCTGAGTTCGACTGATCACGGGCTTCATTTGTCAGCAAGCTTCAACTCTGACAGTCATTTCTCTCTTGTTCCTGGCAACATAGGAACCCTTCGGTTAGTTGGACGTGTCTGATGGGTAGGGTCACCTCCCTAACTGAAAACAGCACCGGCCTTTCTACAAGGATCCATAGCAATAACATCCTGACAAACTGCCAGCTGAGGCCCGAAAATGCAAGCGGGCTGCCGTAGGAAAACCCAAGGATCGACATCTCCGGTGCCCCTACGGCACGCCGGAACAGATCGATGTCTTGGACGAGATCAATGGTCCCACCAAACTGCAAAGCATTGTACTCCTTGAGGTTCCAGTGGGCACGCGTAAGGAAAAACACGAACACCGTGTTTTTGCAGTTCTTGCTGTTGTGGCAAGAAGCGCAGAGGAAGGAAAAACTTTGAGCCCTAAACTCTAAATCCAGAATCCTAAGACCTAAGTTCAAGAACCCCAAACCTCAAGTCCTATAGTCCCCCTTAAGTAGATAGAATATGGGGTATGTGGGGATCTTATTATAATATACCCAAAGCCATATTCTATCTACACCCAGAAGTCTAGATCCTCCTAATCCCAGACTGAAACACCTAAACCCTTTACGTAGATCTTCGCCCTAAATCCTACCCTGGAAACCCTAAACCCTCAAAACCTCAAACCCTAAAAACCTGAGCCGTAAAGAACCCAAAGCCCTAAACCTTAAAACGTGAACGCTAACACCCTAAACCCTAAAAAAACTGAACGCTAAAACCCTAAACCCTAGAAACTTGAACGCTAAAACCCTAAACCCTGAACCATAAACATAATAAATACCCTATTTTAGAAGTTTCCATTGTATTCTCCAATATCCCAATACAACCCCAATACATATCCTAAACATTACTCAGCCCTAAACCCTAACTTACCCTATACAACCCCAATATAACCCTAATAAACCCCAAACCCTAAACCCTAACCCCAATAAACCCTGAACCCTGCATCTGTCGAGGCTCCCGACCGCTCGGGGATTTGAGTTTAAATCCTTGGCATCTTACGCTTCACCACAAGAAGACTTGGTTTGTTTTTCTTCTTTATGAGGGTTCAGGGTTGAGGGTTTAGGCCTTAGGGTTCAGGGTTTAGGGTTTAGGGTTTAGGGCTTTGGGTTTGGGGTCTAAGGTAGTGGTGGTGGCAAAATAGCAGAAGTAAGAGAAGTGGTAGTGGTACTAATAAGTAAAGATGCTCATCGTAATATCATGGCAGTAGCTGTCGTCTAACAGTAGTCAATGCCACATACCAAAAGCCTCAACTCCCAAACCCCAAGCAACAACAACAGAGGTGGAAAGCTCGACATTTGGCAGAGAGCGTGTTCCACGTAGCAAGCCTTTCCAAACAGGGCCAATGATGTAACAGAAGTTAACCCTAGACACCTTAGGAAGGACCTTAAACTCTGCAAACCGTGTACCCAAAAGTTAAATTTAAAAAAACACACACACACACACACACACACACGCCAAAGAAATATACCGTGAACTCTAAACTTCCCGCTCAAGCCTACAGCCCAAACCCAACAGCCTTCACTGCGTTGTGCAGTTGTGCAGACAAGGGTCGCGGAGACTCAAAGCACAGGCTAAACTCAAGCTTTAACAGCCGGTAGTACCATCGAACAAAATTCTCGTCGAAGGCATGAATACCTGGATGGGGCTTACGGTTTGGGGCCTGGAGTTTTAGAGTTCAGGGTTTAAAGTTTTCAGGTTCAGGGTTGAAAGTGTTCAGCGTCTCATGCTGGCACGCCTTGCTACGTGGATCCTTCAAATTAGCGCTGTTGCATTTTGAAAATATCAACCCGCCCTTGACCCTGAACCCGACTCGCCCTAGGGTTTAGGTTTTAAGGTTCAGGGTTTAGGGTTGAGGGTTTACTAGGCTGAGAAGATTGAAGCACTAGCGGGTGAAGGAATTCATTATAAGGCGGAGGAAATTAATGTACTTGTGAAGGGCCGCCTCATCACGCGGTATGAGTCGACATGGGCTATAGAGGGATATACATACAAACCTACATACCTACATACCTACATACCCACATATCCCGATACCCACATACCCACATACCTGCATACCCAGATACCCACATACCTACATACCTACATGCCTACATACGTACATACCTACAGACCTACAGACCTACCTACCTACCTACCTACATACATACATACATACATACATACATACGCACACATACCCGTGTGTACATATATATATGTATGTATGATATGTATACAGAAAAGGCTATCTTTGTGTGCATGTGCATATCTATATACATATATGTGTGTGTACTAGCCATGCCTCTTGCATAAAAACCGCCTTCTCACTCGGTGATGTTCTGGGTCTCATGTAGAAACTCTAGAAATGAACCCTAAACTCGAAAACGAATCATTGTGGATGAGCCCAAATAACAACTCGCAACTAGCAACAACATTTTTCTGACAAGCCTGTGTATCGCAAAACCGTTATCCTTATTTGGGGGAATGGCCGTTACAACCAGGGTCGTGCTACTTTTGAGATATGTAGGCCCTGAAATCAGACACAAAGCTGGGATGCCTTTCTTCGTGGGCATGAGAGAGGCCGCGTTCAGGAAAAGCAAAGGCATCACGTACTTCAACATCTCCTTCGAAACACGAAATCAAGCCATCACATACCTCACCGTTTCCTTCTAAACACTAAACCCTGCACCCTAAGCCCTAAACCTGAAACCCCTAAACCATCACCATTCGCATGCTTCAGCATTTCCTTCTCGGTGATGTTCGGGTTGTCGGACCCAGCCATCAGCCGCAGCAACTGGCGCACTTTGGCATATTGGGCTTGGGTTTAGGATTTAGGGGCTAGGGTTTAGATTTTACACTTTGAGAAATGGAGGCTTGTCCTCAAACATCAACATTGAATTGCTCAGGAACGACGAACGAAAGGGAAAAGAAAGCAGAAAATGAAACAGGTTTGGGGTTCATGACTTGAGGGGTTTAGGTGAGGAGGACCCCCCACCCCGTAATAGTGGTATAATAAGAATATAGGAGGACCCTAATATAATCCCTATTCTCCCTTATAGCCACTACTGGGGGGTCCACCTAAGGTTTAAGGTTTTAGGGGTTTGAGGTAAGCCTGAATCCCTCAAGCCTCGGCCCTAGACACTTGAGCACCTTCAGGGTGTTGATAAACATGTTTGGGTTCAGGGTTTAGGGTTTAGGGTTTAGGGGGGTTATATAGGGATAATGGAAAAGAAAATGGAAACTACAGGGATTATAGAGGTTATCTAGGGATTATAGGGTATTCTATACTAGGGTTATGTTGGGGTTATACAGGGATAATGGAAAAGAAAATGGAAACTACTATATAGTATATCACGATTATGTAGGGATAATGGAAAAGAAAATGGAAACTACTATAGGGTTTAGGGTTTAGGGTTTACAAGATGTCTGTCAAAACTGGGCGAAGGGCTAGGAAAAATGGATGTGTGATTCTGGTGGTTGTATAACTGTACAGCGATTTGCCGTTGAACAAGGGTTTTGGTTCTAAGGTGCGCTTAGAAGCTTTGCTTTTTAGGGAATTAGCTTGCACTTCTGTTCCGCCACCTACGAATAGTGACCGCAATATGGCCTCACAGAGGTCGCGTACCTCGATGATACGGAGCTTAAAGCCCTAAACCCAAACCCTATAGTAGTTTCCATTTTCTTTTCCATTATCCCTATATAACCCTGATATACTATATAATAGTTTCCATTTTCTTTTCCATTATCCCTATATAACCCCAACATAACCTAGTATAGAATACCCTATAATCCCTATATAACCCCTATAATCCCTGTAGTTTCCATTTTCTTTTCCATTATCCCTATATAATCCCAAACCCTGTAGTAGTTTCCGTTTTCTTTTCCCTTCAATTCTGAAATTTTGGAGCCTGGCCCAGAACCTGGATCCAATGTTTTTCCGCAGTTCCGTCCTCATGTGAGCTATAGTCTAAACTCCTAGCATCCTCCTTAATAACCCCCATAATACTCCCTGTACCATCCCTCATATAACCCACTAGAAGGAGTTTAGACTGTAGCTCACTTAGTCTTCAAACTAATCCTGCTTCCTTCTTGCAGTCTGCATTTTAACCGAGAGTTTGCAGGTGTATACCTAGAACAAGATAACTTACCCGTCCAGTATCCTAGGAAAATAAAGGTTAACCTTTTGGGTTTATATAGGGATTATAGCAAAATAGTATCCCTAAAAAGGTTCAAAAGTTACCTACTGGACTACTAAGATAGGGAGCATAAGACTCCCTCACGGAAATTTAGCAGAACAATAAACTCATGACGCAGCTGCGCACCTCAGGCAGCTCATGTGTTCGCATTTCAAGCGCCAGCATTCAGAAACACAGGACCCCAAGACCAACGAACTTGCTGGTTGTTAGTTGGGATTGAAGGGATGGATCACTTGGGTAACCCCTATACACTGCCCAATAATGTAGTCGTTTCCATTCTCCTTTTGATTCGGCCCTTCCCTCCTAGCACGCAGCATCATGTCCCTACCATGTGCCCCGCTGAAACCAAGATCAGGATGATATGGGCACAACTCATCCACACAATCCTCTTATGAGCTGCAGGCACTATCTCCTACATGATGTAATTGATATGGGAATTTTATCAGGGACTATATTAGGAAATATACTAAACTGTAACAGGGAGGCCTGTGTCCACTGTTATTAAAGGTCCCTTCACAAGGCTAATATTGACAGTAAATGAGCTATAGTCTTAATTCCTAATATCCCCCTTACTAAGCCCCAATAATACTCCCCTACAGAATCCCTTACATAACCACCTTTAAGGAGAGTAGACTATAGCTGGAATGTCCCTTTATATGAGCCGTAGGCGCCTATAGGTCCCCCTAACCCAATTTTGGTCCGCCCTAAACCCTAAACCCTTAACCCTAAACCTTAAACCCTAAACCCTAAACTCTAAACCCTAATCCCTTGGAGTATAACTCTCGAAGGAACCTCTTCACTGCTGGGATCTGCGTTCACAATCCTCAGCCACACTTGGAGGCTCATTGGGGTAGTATTGGGATAATGGAAAAGAAAATGGAAACTACAGGGATTCTAGAGAGGTTATATAGGGATTATAGGGTATTATATACTAGGGCTATGTTGGGGTAATATTGGGATAATGGAAAAGAAAATGGAACCTACTATAGTATATCCGCCGACCTTGGGGGGCGTGTTGGATGGTTGCCGAAGGCGGACAGGGTGAAAACCCTCTTCCTTTCTCCCTTAAAACGCGGGGGGGTGGGGGGCGGAGGGGGGGGGTAGGGGGGGTATCCCGGCTTCGTTTCCCTCCAGGTCCCCACCTCCAAAGCAGCCGTTTCAGCCGACACCCACGCCTTCGCCAGGCTCCCACCAGGAGGTTTGCGAAAAAATCGTAATTTGAGAGGTTTGGGTGGTTTTTGTGGGGAAAAGGCCCAGGCCCCTGGTGGGCCGGGCCCCA